>JAKCOX010000085.1:804315-1032961 GCA_022605575.1 Laterallus jamaicensis coturniculus
TCCAGGGGCAGGGACTGCCTGCACTGCTCCTTGGGGCTGGAACCCCCCTGATCCAGAGGCAGGGACTGCCTGCACTGCTCCTTGGGGCTGGAACCCCCCTGATCCAGAGGCAGGGACTGCCTGCACTGCTCCTTGGGGCTGGAACCCCCCTGATCCAGAGGCAGGGACTGCCTGCACTGCTCTTGGGGCTGGAACTCCCTGATCCAGGGGCAGGGACTGCCTACACTGCTCCTTGGGGCTGGAACCTCCCCAGTCCAGAGGCAGGGACTGCCTGCACTGCTCCTTGAGGCTGGAACCTCCCTGATCCAGAGGCAGGGACTGCCTGCACTGCTCCCTGGGGCTGGAATCCCCCTGATCCAGGGGCAGGGACTGCCTGCACTGCTCCCTGGGGCTGGAATCCCCCTGATCCAGAGGCAGGGACTGTCTGCACTGCTCCCTGGGGCTGGAACTCCCTGGTCCAGAGGGAGGGACAGTCTGCACTGCTCCTTGGGGCTGGAACTCCCTGATCCAGAGGCAGGGGACTGCGTGCACTGCTCCCAGCACACCTTGCTCAGCCCTTGTCTGCCTGGGGCTGTGCAGACCTCCCCTGGGCCGCTCCTGGGAGCCTTTCCAAGGCCTCTTCATTAGCGCTGCGGTTGTGGCTTGGACAGGGATCTGGTGGAGGAAAAAGGGGGGAAAACACTCAGCCAACTCACATGTGTGAGGTCCCAATTCCCCTCAGCTCTTTGGGGATCCTCAGGGTCTCCTGCTGGGTCTGGCCCTGCCAGGGGACACTGTCCTCACGAGGCACCGCTGTCCCCAGCCCCATGAGGGACTCTGGTCCCTGCCAGGCGTCTCCCTACCGTGTGACCCTGATTGGTTTAAAGTCTGAGTGTTATCACCCACCTCAGCCCCGGGGCTCATAAAATTGTGCTGGGGACGGGGAGACGCTGCTGCCACCGCCACCACCACCTGCCACCACCACCCTCACCGCTGCCTGTTCCCCACCAGCCCCATGGGCACCTTCTTGCAGAGGCTCCAGGCTCTGCTCCGCATCCGCAACCAGCTGGCCCGGGAATGCCTGGCTGAGCTGCTGGCTGTCTTTGTGCTCATCGTGAGTGGGGCACGTTGGGAGGGACTGGTGTGGGATGGTGGTGGGTGCCAGGGTTTTTTGGGACTCTCCTGCCCATGCTGGGGGTGGTAGGGTTTGGGGCTGTGCCGTGCTAGCGGAGTGACTGGGTGCTGCTCAGAGCCAGTTCCCACAGTGTGTCTCCGGTGCAGTAAGGACGCGGGCGCTGCCGCGTGGCACCCGAGGGAGCGGCGCTGGGCAGCCCGTGGCTTGATGCCTCCCACCTCAGAGCAGGCAAAGTCTGGGGCTCTGGAGGGGTGCTGGGTGCATCCCATGAGGGTGCTGGGTGCATCCTGTGAGGGTGCTGGGCTGCATCCCCTGAGGGTGCTGGGTGAATCCCGTGAGAGTGCTGGGTGAATCCCTTGAGGATGCTGGGCTGCATCCCGTGAGGGTGCTGGGTGAATCCCGTGAGGGTGCTGGGCTAATCCCTTGAGGGTGCTGGGCTGCATCCCGTGAGGGTGCTGGGTGAATCCTGTGAGGGTGCTGGGCTAATCCCTTGAGGGTGCTGGGCTGCATCCCGTGAGGGTGCTGGGCTAATCCCTTGAGGGTGCTGGGCTAATCCCTTGAGGGTGCTGGGCTGCATCCCGTGAGGATGCTGGGTGAATCCCGTGAGGGTGCTGGGCTGCATCCCGTGAGGGTGCTGGGTGACACCGCGCTCGCACACCCCTTCCCCACCATCTCCCCAGGGAAGCAGATTACTCAATCGCTAATTGTTTATGTCCTCGTCAAAACCACAAGCAAGACCCGTAACCGCCCCCCTGCCTGCCCTGCTCTGGCACCCAGGGGGAATGGGGAGCAAAACCAGCATGGGGGGGCTCAGCCAGGGGGGTCCATGCTGGAGCTGTGTCCCTCTTCTCCAGCTCATCACCCTGAGCGGCTCAGCACAGATGGTCACCAGCTCTGGTGCGAAGGGGAACATCCTCACTGCCTACCTGGCAGGAGCCCTGGCTGTCATGGTGGCTGTCTACACCGCAGGGGGAGTCTCCGGTGAGGAATCATAGAATCATAGAACTGTAGGGGTTGGAAGGGACCTGGAGAGCTCCTGGGGTCCAACCCCCCTGCCAAAGCAGCTCCCCAGCTCATACTGCACAGGTCGGTGTCCAGATGGGGCTGGAATCTCTCCAGAGAAGGAGACTCCACACCCCCTGGGCAGCCTGTCCCAGGGCTCCCTCACCCTCACTGGGTGAGTTCTTCCCCATGTTGGTGTGGAACTCCCTGTGCTCCAACTTGCAGCCATTGCCCCTTGTCCTGTCCCCACAGACACTGAAAAGGGGCTGGCTGATTCCCCCTGCATCCCCTGTTTCAGATAATTATAGACATTAATTAGGTCCCCCCTCAGTCTTCTCTTCTCAAGGCTGAAGAGTCCCAACTTACTCAGCCTTTCCTCCCAGGGGAGATGCTCCAGGCCCCTAATCATCTTCATAGCCCTTCTCTGGACTCTCTCCAGGAGATCCCTGGCTGTTTGATCCCAGGGAGCCCAGCACTGGACACAACACTCCAGATGAGGCCTGAGCAGGGCAGAGCAGAAGGGGAGGATCCCCTCCTGTGACCTGCTGCCCACACTCCTCCTGATGCCCCCAGGATCCCATTGTCTCTCTCAGCCCCAGGGCACACTGCTGGCTCATGGCCACCCTGTCACCCACCAGCACCCCCAGCTCCTTCTCCACAGAGCTCCTGTGCAGCAGGTCAACCCCAGCCTGTCCTGTACAGGAAGGGGAAGGAGTCCCAGCTCCTGCTGCCCCCCAGCTCTGCATCCCTTGGGACCCTCCACTCCCAGCCCCTCTCCCTGCTCCGTTGCAGGAGCCCACCTGAACCCGGCGTTCTCCCTGGCCATGTGCCTGCTGGAGCAGTTGCCATGGTGGAAGTTTCCCATCTTCGTGGCTGTGCAGACCTCGGGTGCTTTCGTGTCTGCTGGAGCCGTCTACATCCTCTACTACGGTACAGGGAGGCAGATGGGTGTCTGGCAGAGGAACACCCTGACTCTGCTGGGATCCCTGAGCCCATGGGCACACCCTGCCTCCGCTCTGCAGATGCAATCCAGCACTACAGCAACGGGACCCTTGCTGCCTCCGGCCCCTATGAAACCGCCTCCATCTTTGCTACCTACCCTGCTGAGTACCTCTCCCTCTCCAACGGGTTTTTGGACCAGGTGGGTGCTGCTGTGGGCTCCCCTCCTCCACCACCAAGGCCCTTGGCTGTGCAGGGCCCCGCGGTGCTGAGCTGCCATGCTGGCTCTGCAGGTGATGGGCACAGCGCTGCTGATCGTGGGCATCCTGGCCATCATGGACACCCGTAACAAGGGTGTCCCCAAAGGCCTGGAGCCGGTGGTTGTGGCCTTGTTGGTGTTCTCCATCGAGGTCTCCATGGGTGCCAACTGCGGCTGCCCCATGAACCCCGCGCGGGATTTTGGACCTCGGCTCTTCACCTACCTGGCGGGTTGGGGCGCAGAGGTCTTCAGGTGGGGCAAGGGAAGGGGGTGAGGTGGGGAGGGGGGCAGGGATGACCCCCTGCTTACTGTGCCCCATCCCTAGCAGGGGCAATGGCTGGTGGTGGGTGCCCGTGGTGGCACCGCTGCTGGGGGCTGCTGTAGGCACGGCCCTTTACCAGCTCCTCGTGGCTTTCCACCACCCCACGGAGGAGGAGAACCCACCACCTGAGCAGACCCCCCTGGACCTCATCAACACCACCAAGATGTCACCTGGGGAGCAGGATGCTGAGGGGAAGCTGCCACAGAAGACGTGACAACAGGGACCCTGCTGGCCTCCCCCCCTGTCCCTGTCACACCATTAAAGGAGCTCTGGGTTCTGTGGGGTCTCGTGTCTGGACATGCTGGGGGGGGGGGGGCTCGTATGTGGGGACAGGGACTGCAGGGGGACTGTGGACACGGGAGGGGCAGCATCTCTCAGCCCCGGGGTGAGTGTGGGGGTCAGTGCCAACTGGGGGGGGGGGCCTTGCCTGGAGCCTGTTCTGTTGAAGGGGGGGGGGGTGCTGCCCAGGACCCCCGCAGTTATACACTGGGGCTCTTCGGGACCCCCAGGAGCTGCCCAGGACCCCCATGGCTGTACCCTGGGGCTCCTCAGGACCCTCGGGGGCTGCCCAGGACCCCCATGGCTGTACCCTGGGGCTCCTCGGGACCCCCGGGAGCTGCCCAGGACCCCCATGGCTGTACCCTGGGGCTCCTCGGGACCCCCAGGAGCTGCCCAGGACCCCCATGGCTGTACCCTGGGGCTCCTCGGGACCCCCGGGAGCTGCCCAGGACCCCCATGGCTGTACCCTGGGGCTCCTCAGGACCCCTGGGGGCTGCCCAGGACCCACATGGTTGTACCCTGGGGCTCCTCAGGACCCCCAGGAGCTGCCCAGGACCCCCACGGTTGTACCCTGGGGCTCCTCAGGACCCCTGGGGGCTCCTCGGGACCCCTGGGGGCTGCCCAGGACCCCCATGGTTGTACCCTGGGGCTCCTCAGGACCCCCAGGAGCTGCCCAGGACCCCCACGGTTGTACCCTGGGGCTCCTCAGGACCCCTGGGGGCTCCTCGGGACCCCTGGGGGCTGCCCAGGACCCCCATGGTTGTACCCTGTGGCTCCTCAGGACCCCTGGGGGCTGCCCAGGACCCCCATGGCTGTACCCTGGGGCTCCTCAGGACCCCCGGGGGCTGCCCAGGACCCCCATGGCTGTACCCTGGGGCTCCTCGGGACCCCCGGGAGCTGCCCAGGACCCCCATGGCTGTACCCTGGGGCTCCTCAGGACCCCTGGGGGCTCCTCGGGACCCCCGCGGTTGTACCTTGGCACCCCTGAGGCTGCCCTCAGCACCTCCGGGGTTGCCTCCAACCCTCGATGCGCCCCGTCCCCGGCCTCCCCGTCGCCCCCCCGGGGCAGCGCTCTGTCGCTCCCCGTCGCCGCCCGCCCCCTTCTCCCCCCTCCCCATCACTTCCGCCGCCGACCGGCGCCGCCGCGGCCATGGGGCGCTGAGGCAGCGGCGCGGCAACGGGAGCGGGGCCGCAGCGGCCCCGGCACCGGCCCGGCCCCGGCCCCGGCCGCCCGCCCGCTACCCATGGGCTGCGGGGGCCGCGGGCCATGGAGCGGTGCGCGGCCCGCCGGGCCCCAGGTGAGCGGGGTGAGGTCCCGGTAGGCCCCGGTGGGCCCCGGTGCGGCCGTTACCCCGGCAACGCGGCGAGGCGGGGCGGGACGGCCCGGGACGGGGCACCGGCACCGCGGCATAGTACCGCCGGGGCGCAGCACCGCCCCGCAGCCCCGAGCGTGCCCCGGGAGATGCCCGAGAAGTGGCCGCGGGTCCGAGACCCCGGCGGGGCGGGTGGGTGCGGGGCGGGCGGGCCTGCGGCGGGGCCGGGCTGGGGGGGCCGGGGGGGCTGGGGGGGCGGGTAAGCCTGAAGGGGGGTGCGGGATCTGGGGGTTGGGGGCTGGGGGTGCAGAGAAGTAGGACTGGGGGGCTGGGGGTGCAGGTTTTCAGAGCTGGGGGCTGGGGGTGCAGAGAAGTAGGGTTGGGGGGCTGGGGGTGCAGGTTTTCAGAGCTGGGGGCTGGGGGTGCAGAGAAGTAGAGTTGGGGGGCTGGGGATGCAGATAAGCAAGAGTGGGGGTGCTTGGGCTGGGGGTGCAGGGCTGGGGGTGCAGAGAAGTAGGGTTGGGGGGTTGGGGATGCAGATAAGCAGGAGTCGGGGTGCAGGGTGTGGAGGTTGGGGGCTGGGGGTGCAGAGAAGTAGGACTGGGGGGCTGGGGGTGCAGAGAGGTAGGGTTGAGGGGCTGGGGATGCAGATAAGCAGGAGTGGGGGTGCAGGGGCTGGAGGCTGGGGGCTGGGGGTGCAGAGAAGTAGGACTGGGGGGCTGGGGGTGCAGGTTTTCAGAGCTGGGGGCTGGGGGTGCAGAGAAGTAGGGTTGGGGGCTGGGGGTGCAGATAAGCAAGAGTGGGGGTGCAGGGGCTGGAGGCTGGGGGCTGGGGGTGCAGAGAAGTAGGTCTGGGGGGCTGGGGGTGCAGGGGCTGGAGGCTGGGGGCTGGGGGTGCAGAGAAGTAGGACTGGGGGGCTGGGGGTGCAGGTTTTCAGAGCTGGGGGCTAGGGGTGCAGAGAAGTAGGGTTGGGGGCTGGGGGTGCAGATAAGCAAGAGTGGGGGTGCTTGGGCTGGGGGTGCAGGGCTGGGGGTGCAGAGAAGTAGGGTTGGGGGGTTGGGGATGCAGATAAGCAGGAGTCGGGGTGCAGGGTGTAGAGGTTGGGGGCTGGGGGTGCAGAGAAGTAGGACTGGGGGGCTGGGGGTGCAGAGAGGTAGGGTTGAGGGGCTGGGGATGCAGATAAGCAGGAGTGGGGGTGCAGGGGCTGGAGGCTGGGGGCTGGGGGTGCAGAGAAGTAGGGTTGGGGGGCTGGGGGTGCAGGTTTTCAGAGCTGGAGGCGGGGGGTGCAGGGCTGGGGGTGCAGAGAAGTAGGGTTGGGGGGCTGGGGATGCAGATAAGCAGGAGTCAAGGTGCAGGGTGTGGAGGTTGGGGGCTGGGGGTGCAGAGAAGTAGGGTTGGGGGGCTGGGGGTGCAGGTTTTCAGAGCTGGGGGCTGGGGGTGCAGAGAAGTAGGGTTGGGGGGCTGGGGGTGTAGATAAGCAGGAGGGGGGGTGCAGGGGCTGGAGGTTGGGTGCTGGGGGTGCAGAGAAGTAGGACTGGGGGTGCATGTTTTCAGAGCTGGGGGCTGGGGGTGCAGAGAAGTAGGGTTGGGGGGCTGGGGGTGCAGATAAGCAGGAGTCGGGGTGCAGGGTGTGGAGGTTGGGGGCTGGGGGTGCAGAGAAGTAGGACTGGGGGCCTGAGGGTGCAGGTTTTCAGAGCTGGGGCTGGGGGTGCAGGGCTGGGGGTGCAGAGAAGTAGGGTTGGGGGGTTGGGGATGCAGATAAGCAGGAGTCAAGGTGCAGGGTGTGGAGGTTGGGGGCTGGGGGTCCAGAGAAGTAGGACTGGGGGTGCATGTTTTCAGAGCTGGGGGCTGGGGGTGCAGAGAAGTAGGGTTGGGGGGCTGGGGGTGCAGATAAGCAGGAGTCAAGGTGCAGGGTGTGGAGGTTGGGGGCTGGGGGTCCAGAGAAGTAGGACTGGGGGTGCATGTTTTCAGAGCTGGGGGCTGGGGGTGCAGAGAAGTAGGGTTGGGGGGCTGAGGATGCAGATAAGCAGGAGTGGGGGTGCAGGGTCTGGAGGTTGGGGGCTGGGGCTGCAGAGGGGGTGCAGAGCTGAGGGGCTGGGGTTTGGAATCTGGGTATGCAGAGAAGCAGGGTTGGGGGGGCTGAGGTACAGCAGGCAGGGCTGGGGGTACAGATAAACAAGACTGGGGGTGCAGGATCTGGAGTTTAGGGGCTGGGGGTGCAGATATTTAGTGCTGGAGAGGTCCAGGGCTGGGAGACTGGGGGTGCAGGATCTGGAGGGATCTGGGGGTGCAGATATCCAGGCCTGCGGGTACAGGTGGCCAGGGGGGTATTGGGGTGCAGATAAGCAGTGCTGGAGGGTCTGTGAGTGAAGGAGGGCTGGAGGTCTGGGTTGCAGGGCTGGGGATCTGGGGATGCAGAAGAAGAGGGCTGGGTGTGCAGGGGTGTGAAAGGGTGGCACAGGGCCACATGGCTCTGCAGGGGGGGCTTCCCTCTTCCCTTGGAAGTCTGGAGCTTCTGGGGATCTGGGGCTCCTGGGGATCTGGGGCTCCTGGGCTTGCCGGGAGGGCTTTTGGGGTGCAGGGGAGCAGGGCTATGAGATGTGGAGGGGGGAGCTGATGAGGTGCACTGTGTTGCAGAGGAGGAGAGGCGGGTGCGAGCCAACGCGCGGGAGTACAACGAGAAGTTCCAGTACGCGGTGAGTGGGGTGACCGAACCCCGAGCCTCATCCCTCAGAGACTCATCCCTCAGAACATCATCCCTCAGAGCCTCATCCCTCAGAGTCTCATCCCTCAGAGCCCCATCCCTCAGAGCCTCATCCCTCAGAGCCCCATCCCTCAGAGCCCCATCCCTCAGAGCCCCATCCCTCAGAGCCCCATCCCTCAGAACTTCATCCCTCAGAACCTCATCCCTCAGAACCTCAGAGCCTCATCCCTCAGAACCTCATCCCTCAGAACCTCATCCCTCATCCCTCAGAACCTCATCCCTCAGAACCTCATCCCTCAGAGCCCCATCCCTCAGAACCTCATCCCTCATCCCTCAGAACCTCATCCCTCAGAACCCCATCCCTCAGAGCCTCATCCCTCAGAGCCCCATCCCTCAGAGCCCCATCCCTCAGAGCCTCATCCCTCAGAGCCCCATCCCTCAGAACCTCATCCCTCAGAGCCTCATCCCTCAGAGCCTCATCCCTCAGAGCCCCATCCCTCAGAGCCTCATCCCTCAGAGCCTCATCCCTCAGAGCCTCATCCCTCAGAGCCCCATCCCTCATCCCTCAGAGCCCCATCCCTCAGAACCTCATCCCTCAGAGCCCCATCCCTCAGAACCTCATCCCTCAGAGCCCCATCCCTCAGAACCTCATCCCTCAGAGCTCCATCCCTCAGAGCCCCATCCCTCAGAACCTCATCCCTCAGAACATCATCCCTCAGAGCCCCATCCCTCAGAGCCTCATCCCTCAGAGCCTCATCCCTCAGAACCTCATCCCTCAAAGCCTCATCCCTCAGACCCTCATCCCCTGGCTCGGGCAGGTCTGGGTCAGTGGAGGGGGGGAAATTATGGCTAAAAATAGATGTTTGTCCCTGAGAACATTGTGCTGATGAGCCATTAACCCTGATGGGTGGGCCTAAGCCCACCCCCCAGCCCTAGCTGCACCCCTGCCTGGTCTCTCTGGGGTTTTGTGTCTGGCTAACTGGGTGCCTCTGGAGCTGCAAGGGAAGGAGCATGGCTCACCTGGGCCTCCCCCTTTAAGCTGGAGGATATTTCTGGCTGCTCTGGACCAGGCCCTGCTTTGGCCTTGCTGCGGCAGGGGGAGCAGAGGGTGTGGGTTGGGGTGAGCCTTGCAGGGACTGGGTGCTGCTGGGTGCTGTCACCAGCCTGGTCCCTGGGTGGAGGAATCAGCTTCTCGAGGAAGCTGCCAGGGAGTCAGGGCAGCAGCTGGAGGTCCAGGCTTCTTTCCTGGGCTCCCAAACAAGGGGCACAGGAAGCTGCAGTCCTGTCCTGGGAGCAACGCTGGGCAGTCACAGGGCCTCAGCGACTCCATGAACCCCCCCCTTCTCACCCCATCCACCCCCAGAGCAACTGCATCAAGACCTCCAAGTACAACATCGTCACCTTCCTGCCTGTCAACCTCTTCGAGCAGTTCCAGGAAGTGGCCAACACCTATTTCCTCTTCCTCCTCATTCTGCAGGTAAGTGCTGGGGGTCCTGGGAAGGCAGATCCTGCCTCCCTGCCCTCCGTTCTTCCAGGGCTGGGCAGCTAGGAGAGCCCAGGGCATGTCCTGTCCAGGGATGTGGTGGGTTTGGGACCTTCAGGCAAGGGTGGTGTGGTCCTGGAGCTCACCTGGTCCCCCATAACTCCTGGTCTGCAGCTGATCCCGCAGATCTCTTCGCTCTCCTGGTTCACCACCATCGTGCCTTTGGTTCTTGTCTTAACCATCACAGCTGTCAAAGATGCCACCGACGACTATGTAAGTGCCCCCCCCCATGCACCCCTCTACCCCGGGCTGGCTGCCCACAGCTGGGGGCTGTGACCCTGGTGTGGGTGTGTGGTGCTCAGGGTGTTTTTTAGGGGGGGGAAACATGCAGGACCCCATCCCCA
The DNA here is from genome assembly GCA_022605575.1 of Laterallus jamaicensis coturniculus. NCBI lineage: Eukaryota > Metazoa > Chordata > Aves > Gruiformes > Rallidae > Laterallus > Laterallus jamaicensis. The sequence continues at coordinate 814,135 of JAKCOX010000085.1, forward strand.
GAGGGGCTGATGGCTTCTGTCTCTTGTTCCCCCGCACCCAGTTCCGCCATAAAAGTGACAACCAGGTGAACAACCGGCAGTCTCAGGTGCTGATCGGCGGAGTGTGAGTGTCATGGGGATGGGGCAGCCAGGGAGGGGACATGGGCCCTGGAGGACACGGGGCCTGGGGGGACACGGGGTCTGCGGGTCACAGGGCCTGGGGGTCACAGGGTCTGCAGGGACACGGGGCCTGGGGGTCACGGGGCCTGGGGGCACAGGGCTTGGGGGGCACGGGGCCTGGGGGTCACGGGGCTTGGGGGACACGGGGTCTGTGGGACACGGGGCCTGGGGGACACGGGATCTGTGGGACACGGGGCCTGGGGGACACGGGGCCTGGGGGACATGGTGCCTGGGGGACACGGGGCCTGTGGGGACACGGGGCCTGGGGGACACGGGGCTTGTGGGGACACGGGGCCTGGGGGACATGGGAACTGTGGGACACGGGGCTTGGGGGACACGGGGCCTGGGAGACACTGGGCCCGGGGGAGCTGCAGACAGAGGCAGAGCGCAGTGGGAAAGGGGGGGGAAACGATGCTGCCAGCTCCCAGCTGACTCCTGCTGTCCCTCCTCAGACTCCGTCAGGAGCAGTGGATGAATGTCCGTGTTGGAGACATCATCAAGTTGGAGAACAACCAGTTTGTGGCGGTGAGTACAGCCCCCAGGGTGAGCACGGTGCCCACTGGGTGACACAGAGGGACAGTGCTGAGCTCACTCTGCCTTTGAGCTCTTCCATCACCTCATGGGCTGGAGAGACAGCAGAGCCTTTTCCAGCCTGGAAGTTTAGTGTTTAGGTCGTAGAGTTGGAGCTGGTTTTGAGCTCTGGGGATTTGGCTGATGGTGATGGTGTCCAGGACAGGGTGCTGGCAGTGCCCTGCTCAGGACACATGGCATGGAGATGCTGCTGGTCCCTGTCATCTGAGGGCCAGGAGCTTCCTCAGGGGGAGGTGTAGGGGAGCCCTGGTGTTTGCACAACCCTTCACGTGTCTCTCCTGGCAGGCTGACCTCCTCCTCCTCTGCAGCAGTGAACCCCACGGGTTGTGCTACATAGAGACAGCAGAGCTGGATGGGTAGGTAACCACACCTTGGGTTGTTGTGGGGGGTGAGTGGTGAGACCCAGAATGGGCTGGGGGGCAGGGCAGGAGCTGCTGGGGACCAAAAAACTGGGGAGCATCTGCAGATGTCCTCTCTGCTGTCACTAATCCTGCCCATGGTGCCTCCTTGCCCACAGGGAGACCAACATGAAGGTGCGTCAGGCCACCCCTGTCACCTCAGAACTGGGTGACATCAGCAAGCTGGCTCAGTTTGATGGTGAGTACCCTGTGCTTGGGTTCCCTCCTCCATTGCCCAGCACGGTTCTACCCTGGAGAAACCAGGATCATCCACACAGTGTGATCCTGTGGCTTGGAGCAGATCTCTGGGGAACTGGGGATGATGCTGGGAGCACTGGAAATGGAGCTGCCTGCCTGGAGAAGGCGCGTTGCAGCTGAGCCATCCCCCTGTATGTACCCAGGTGAGGTGATCTGTGAACCCCCCAACAACAAACTGGACAAGTTTGGTGGGACATTGTACTGGAAGGAGAACAAATACCCCCTGAGCAACCAGAACATGCTGCTGCGGGGCTGTGTCCTGCGCAACACCGAGTGGTGCTTCGGCCTCGTCGTCTTTGCAGGTGGGTTGGGACAGTGGCTGCCACCACGCTGCATGGTGGGGAGAGGCCCCTCTGATGGACTGATGGGCTGAGCCCAGTGGGATGAGGTTTAACAAGGCCAAGGGCAGAGTGCTGCACATGGGACAAAACAACCCCCTGCAGAGCTACAGGCTGAGGGAGACTGGCTGGAGAGCTGTCAGGCAGAGAAGGACCTGGGGGTGTTGGGTGACTGCAGGCTGAACAGGAGCCAGCAGTGTGCCCAGGGGGCCAGGAAAGCCAAGGGCATCCTGGCTTGTGTCAGGAATAGTGTGGCCAGTAGGTGTGGGGAGGGGATTGTGCCCCTGGACTGGATACTGGGGAGGCTGCACCTTGAGTGCTGGGTCCAGTTCTGGGCTCCTCAGCATCAGAAGGACATTGGGGTCCTGGAGCCAGTCCAGAGAAGGGCAACCAGGCTGGGGAAGGGGCTGGAGGGCAAATCCTCTGAGGAGCAGCTGAGGGAGCTGGGGGTGTTCAGCCTGGAGAAGAGGAGACTGAGGGGAGACCTTCTCCCCACCTCCCCTGCCCTGCCAGGAGGGTGCAGAGAGGTGGGGGATGGTCTCTTCAGCCAGGGGACAGGAGATAGGACAAGGGGCAATGGGCTCAAGCTGCCCCAGGGCAGGGGCAGAGCAGATGGGATGGAAAAGTTCTTCCCTGGCAGAGTTGTGGGGCTGTGGCACAGGCTGCCCAGGGAGGGGCTGAGTCACCCCCCTGGGTGTGTTTAAAAAAGGGGAGATGAGGTGCTCAGGGCTCTGGTTTAGCACAGGATGGGAATGGTTGGACTTGATGAGCTTAAAGGGCTTTTCCAACCTGGTGATCCTGTGATCCTGTGATGTCCTTCCCCCTCCCCAGGCCCCGACACGAAGCTGATGCAGAACAGTGGCCGGACTAAGTTCAAACGGACCAGTATCGATCGGCTGATGAACACGCTGGTGCTCTGGGTATGAAGAAGGCAGGTCCCCAGGGAACCCCAGTTTTGGCCCAGTTTGAGCTCTGACATCCCATCCTGTTCCCAGATCTTTGGGTTCCTGGTGTGCATGGGGGTGATCCTGGCCATTGGCAATGCCATCTGGGAGCACGAGGTTGGAGACTGCTTCCAGATCTACCTGCCCTGGGATGAGGGGGTGCACAGTGCCTTCTTCTCCGGCTTCCTCTCCTTCTGGTCCTACATCATCATCCTCAACACTGTGGTGCCCATCTCACTCTACGTGAGGTAGGATGGGGGGCTGAGGGGCTGGGCTGGGGGTTGTGTGAGGGGCAGGCACCAGGAATTAGGGGTGGGGAGGGGAAACAGGGATGGAACCCCACGGGCAGAGCTCTGTGCATGAGGTGGGCGCGGGCTGTGATGGGCTGTGTCTGCCCTTGGGGATACCCCAAGACCTGAGACCCCAACACAGGTCCCTTGGGGGACCAACACCCCCCTGCCCCAGCTGCATCTGTCTGGCTGCTCATCTCTCCCTGCCCTGGCTGCATGCTGGTTATTTTGCTCTGCCCTCCTGCAGCTCCCAGGCTCCTGCACTGTCCCCTTCTCTCTCTCTTTTAATTTCTCTCTCTTTTCGTTCCCCAGCATGGGTTCTGTCACCCTTAGCCCCGAGGTAAGAACGTGTCGCCCCCACCCCTCCCACTAGCTCATTGCTGTCTTCCCTGGGGGCTGGGGAGGGGGTTCGGGGCGCGTAGGTGTATGAGATGCCCCGGGGAGCCCCACGGGCTGCCCCCTCGGTGCCAGGTCCCGCGTCCCCAACCCTGGCTTGGCGGTGGCTGTCGGTAGGAGCGGGTACGGTCCAACCCCAGGGAAGGGCAGGGGAGCTGGCAAGCAGTATGGGGAGGGGGCGTGCCTGGGTACTGGGGTGCCCCAGGCGCTTTTGGGGGTCTGGGGTGGGTGTATGCGTGCCCGTCACTGGTTCAGCAGAGCGTGCTGCCCTGCTGTGGTGACAACCAGCTGTCCCCTCCCTGCAGCGTGGAGGTGATCCGCCTCGGGCACAGCTACTTCATTAACTGGGACAAGAAGATGTACTGTGCCAAGCGCCGGACGCCAGCTGAGGCCCGGACCACCACCCTCAACGAGGAGCTGGGGCAGGTGGAGTACATCTTCTCTGACAAGACTGGCACCCTCACCCAGAACATCATGGTCTTCAGCAAGTGCTCTGTGAATGGGCACAGCTATGGTGAGCACAGGGCACTGGGGCTGTCTGTGGGGTGTGAGTGTGCTGGTTCCTCTCCTACAGACCCTTCGGGGCAGCAAGGGGGCTCAGCCATAACTGCTGCCTAGGGGACATGCTGGTGGAGTGGCAGTGTTGGGTCCTTGTCTTGATTTAACTCCGTGTCCCACACAGGTGATGTGCAGGATGTGCTGGGTCACAAGGCAGAGCTGGGAGAGGTAAGGGTGCCATAGGGCCGGTGCCTGGCCGTGCCACGTATCACAGGGTGGTAACCCCCCCACCTCTGCCCCTGCCAGAAGCCAGAACCAGTTGACTTCTCCTTCAACCCACTGGTGGACCCACGGTTCCAGTTCTGGGACCCTAGCCTGCTGGAAGCTGTCAAGCTGGGAGACCCCCATGTACACGAGTTCTTCCGCCTGCTCTCACTCTGCCACACCGTCATGTCCGAGGAGAAGAGTGAAGGTGGGTGCAGCCAGCAAGACCTAGCCCTACATGGTTTGGGGAGGGAGAACAGTGTTGACACTGACCCCTCATGCTCTCCCCAGGGGAGCTGTTTTACAAGGCTCAGTCCCCAGATGAGGGAGCATTGGTCACAGCTGCCAGAAACTTTGGCTTCGTATTCCGGTCCCGCACGCCCAAGACCATCACGGTCAATGAGCTGGGTCAAGCCATCACCTACCAGCTTCTGGCCATCCTGGACTTCAACAACATCCGCAAGCGCATGTCCGTCATCGGTGAGGGCCTGGGCATGGCACAGGGGGTGTGGGGGTGTGGTGAGCCAGGCAGGGAGCAACATGCAATTCAATACATGAATTTTAGGTGAAGCCCTGAAGCCATTTATGAGGTGAAATCACCCAGATTCTATACCTTTTTTACTACCAACGTGGCAAGCTAAAAAACTGCTCGTTGGTTACACACACTGTTCACACCATATTGCTTGGTTAGTAATTATAACGAGCTCTGATAAACCTATCTTATAGCTAAACATCCTTAGTTTGCCTTTAATACCTAAAAGCATCCACACACCTGCTGTTTGTGACCCTCTTGTTATGGTTGGTTCCTAACATGTTCTGTTACTCCCAAATCCCTTCCCATAACTGCTTCTTGGGTTAGGGCAGCCTGTACCCCTATCAGCAAGGCCGCTGTGTTTTGAGAATGTGATTATTAGGATCCTCTCAGCATGAGGAACTTTTCCTGTCTCATGGGAACAGAAGAATATTGTCAGGGCCTATGTCTTGGGTGAAGAGAGCTAGGCTGCTAGCAGGCCTGCTGTCTTCCCTGACTTGGGGGCTTGATGCACTGAGCTGGGGACCGTCCCCATGCAGATAGTGACATGGCTGTAGAGATACCATGGGTTGACAGCTGTGGGTTGGAGTAGCACCTTGCCCTGCACCCCTGAACCAGGCAGTTTGTCCCCCTGCTCCCCACAGTCCGCAACCCCGAGGGCAAGATCCGGCTGTACTGCAAAGGTGCTGACACCATCCTGCTGGAACGCCTGCACCCCATCAACCAGGACCTGACCAACGTCACCACCGACCACCTCAACGTGAGTGAGGCAGGGTCCTGCGGCCACGGCTGCGAAGGGAATTGGGGCAGAGCCTGCCTTGTGCCCTGTCCTGGGCTTTGGGGACACTGTTGGGTCTCTTCCTGAGGACCCAGCTCCGGCCTCTTGCAGGAATATGCTGGTGAGGGGCTGCGAACGCTGGTGTTGGCCTACAAAGACCTGGAGGAGAGCTACTATGAGGACTGGTCAGAGCGGCTACACCGAGCTGGCAGTGCCCCTGAGGCCCGTGAGGATCGCCTGGCTCGGCTCTACGATGAGGTGGAGCATGATATGATGGTATGTGGGCTGGGGGCACTGGGAGGGGGCTGAAGGTGGCTCAGGTGGGGCAGCTGCTGCTGACCTCATGCCTTTTTGGGTCCCCCAGCTGTTGGGAGCCACGGCCATCGAGGACAAACTGCAGCAGGGGGTCCCTGAAACCATCGCCATCCTGACACTGGCCAACATCAAGATCTGGGTGCTGACGGGGGACAAACAGGGTGAGGCATTGCTGGGTTGGAGATGGGGATGTTTATGGGCTGGATCTCACCTGCCAGGGGGCAGCAGGACTGACTCTCCCCCCTGCACTGCTCCTGGCTCATCCCCTTGGGTTTCCCATCCCCAGAAACAGCTGTGAACATTGGCTACTCCTGCAAGATGCTGACAGATGACATGACTGAGGTGTTTGTGGTGACGGGCCACACCGTACTGGAGGTGCGAGAGGAGCTCAGGTGAGGGTCAGGGGTGGGAAAGGTGGGGAGAAGGACGTGTGTGGGGCTGGTGTGGGGTACAGCTCTGCCTGAGGCAGCTGGGGCATATAGAAGTGCCTGGAATCAGGACTCCCTGACCCATCTCTTTCTCCTCAGGAAAGCCCGGGAGAAGATGATGGATGCATCACGCTCCGTGAGCAACGGCTTCTCCTACCAGGAGAAACTTTCCTCCTCCAAGCTCACCTCCGTGCTGGAAGCCATCGCGGGCGAATACGCCCTGGTTATCAATGGGCACAGCCTGGTATGGACCTGGAAGCACCAGGCTGGATGGGACACTGTGCCTGGCTGCAGGCCGTGCCCCCCCCCCCCCGCACTGTCCGTCCCCCCCATTCTTCTTGCAGGCTCACGCGCTGGAGGCTGACATGGAGGTGGAGTTCCTGGAGACAGCGTGTGCCTGCAAAGCTGTCATCTGCTGCCGTGTCACCCCCTTGCAGAAGGCTCAGGTGGTGGAGCTGGTGAAGAAGTACAAGAAGGCTGTGACCTTGGCCATTGGGGACGGTGCCAATGATGTCAGCATGATCAAGAGTAAGTCATGGGGTCTGGGGAGCTACAGGAGGGATGGGTTCTTCCTTGGACCATCCCAGGGGTCTGTGCCAGCCTCTGTCCTTGCCCCTCTGTGCCCTGCAGGAACGCAGTCCCGCTGGGGAGAGCGGCAGAGCCCTCCTCACTCCACGTGTCTCTTCCCTCCGCAGCTGCCCACATTGGGGTGGGCATCAGCGGGCAGGAGGGCATCCAGGCAGTGCTGGCCTCTGACTACTCCTTCTCCCAGTTCAAGTTCCTACAGCGCCTGCTCCTGGTGCACGGGCGCTGGTCCTACCTACGCATGTGCAAGTTCCTCTGCTACTTCTTCTACAAGAACTTCGCCTTCACCATGGTCCACTTCTGGTTTGGCTTCTTCTGTGGCTTCTCAGCACAGGTATGTTGCTGGCTTGGGGTTGGGGAGGGTTTTACCTGTGGGTCCCCTCTGCTCAGATGCATGTCCTGGAAGCCTCATCCTGCTCCAGTGTGCCGTGGGTGCGAGGAGCCTGCGTGGCACCTGTGCTGCTGGAGGTGGGCACCCATGGGGTGGGTCCCTGCAGCTGTGGGTGTGGGGACCAGCCTGGATGCCTTGTGTCCCCCTGAGCATGCCATTCCACACAGACTGTGTATGATCAGTACTTCATCACGCTCTACAACATTGTCTACACGTCGCTGCCGGTGCTCGCCATGGGCGTCTTCGACCAGGTATGGTGGGGGGGGGGCAGTGAGGGGGGGTCCCTGGGTGTGTGAGGAGCTGGCAGCACTCCCCTACATGGCTCATCCTCATGAGGAAGGGCTGGGATGCTCCTGTCTTGTCCCTCTATGGGTGGTGGTGGACCCATGGGGCTGGAGGGAGGTGCCCAGAGTGCCCTGTGCCCCTAGGACGTGCCGGAGCAGCGGAGCATGGAGTACCCCAAACTCTACGAGCCCGGGCAGCTGAACCTGCTCTTCAACAAGCGGGAGTTCTTCATCTGCATCGCCCAGGGCATCTACACCTCTGTCTTCATGTTCTTCATCCCCTACGGCGTGTTCGCTGACGCCACCCGTGACGATGGTGCCCAGCTGGCCGATTACCAGTCCTTCGCCGTCACTGTCGCCACCTCCCTCGTCATCGTCGTCAGTGTGCAGGTAGGGCTGCGGCTGCTCAGATGGTTTGGGGCCCCTGTTGCCCTGTGGCTGTCCCCTGAGCCCTGTCTCTGTCCCCTGAGCCCTGCTTTTGTCCCCTGAGCCCTGCCTTCATTCCTGAGCCCTGCTTCTAACCCTGAGCCCTTCTGTCCCTTGAGCCTTTCCTCTGTCCCCTGAGCCCTGCTTTTGTCCCCTGAGCCCTGTCTCTGTCCCCTGAGCCCTGCTTCTGTCCCCTGAGCCCTGCTTCTGTCCCCTGAGCCCTGCTTCTGTCCCCTGAGCCCTGCTTTTGTCCCGAGCCCTGCCTCTGTCCCCTGAGCCCTGCCTCCATCCCCTGAGCCCTGCCTCTGTCCTCTGAGTCCTGCTTCTGTCCCGAGCCCTTCTTCTGTCCCCTGAGCCCTGCCTCCATCCCCTGAGCCCTGCCTCTGTCCTCTGAGTCCTGCTTCTGTCCCCTGAGCCCTTCTTCTGTCCCCTGAGCCCTGCCTCTGTCCCCTGAGCCCTGCTTGCACCCTCTGAGCCCTGGCTCTGTACCCTGAGCCCTGCTTCTAACCCTGAGCCCTTCTGTCTCTTGAGCCTTTCCTCAGTACCCTGAGCCCTTCTTCTGTCCCCTGAGCCCTTCTTCTGTCCCCTGAGCCCTTCTTCTGTCCCCTGAGCCCTGCTTCTGTCCCCTGAGCCCTGCTTTTGTCCCGAGTCCTGCCTCTGTCCCCTGAGCCCTGCCTCCATCCCCTGAGCCCTGCCTCTGTCCTCTGAGTCCTGCTTCTGTCCCGAGCCCTTCTTCTGTCCCCTGAGCCCTGCCTCCATCCCCTGAGCCCTGCCTCTGTCCTCTGAGTCCTGCTTCTGTCCCCTGAGCCCTGCTTCTGTCCCCTGAGCCCTGCCTCTGTCCCCTGAGCCCTGCTTGCACCCTCTGAGCCCTGGCTCTGTACCCTGAGCCCTGCTTCTAACCCTGAGCCCTTCTGTCTCTTGAGCCTTTCCTCAGTACCCTGAGCCCTGCCTCTGTCCCCTGAGCCCTTCTTCTGTCCCCTGAGCCCTTCTTCTGTCCCCTGAGCCCTGCCTCTGTCCCCTGAGCCCTGCTTGCACCCTCTGAGCCCTGGCTCTGTACCCTGAGCCCTGCTTCTAACCCTGAGCCCTTCTGTCTCTTGAGCCTTTCCTCAGTACCCTGAGCCCTGCCTCTGTCCTCTGAGACGTTCTTCTGTCCCCTGAGCCCTGCTTTTGTCCCCTGAACCCTGCTTCTGTCCCCTGAGCCCTGTCTCTGTCCCCTGAGCCCTGCTTGCACCCTCTGAGCCCTGGCTCTATACCCTGAGCCCTGCTCCTAACCCTGAGCCCTTCTTCTGTCCCCTGAGCCCTTCTTCTGTCCCCTGAGCCCTGCCTCTGTCCCCTGAGCCCTGCTTCTGTCCCCTGAACCCTGCCTCCATCCCCTGAGCCCTGCTTGCACCCTCTGAGCCCTGGCTCTGTACCCTGAGCCCTGCTTCTAACCCTGAGCCCTTCTGTCTCTTGAGCCTTTCCTCAGTACCCTGAGCCCTGCCTCTGTCCCCTGAGCCCTGCCTCCATCCCCTGAGCCCTGCCTCTGTCCCCTGAGCCCTGCCTCCATCCCCTGAGCCCTGCCTCTGTCCCCTGAGCCCTGCCTCCATCCCCTGAGCCCTGCCTCCATCCCCTGAGCCCTGCCTCCATCCCCTGAGCCCTGCCTCTGTCCCCTGAGCCTTGCCTCCATCCCTGAGCCCTGCTTGCACCCTCTGAGCCCTGGCTCTATACCCTGAGCCCTGCCTCTGTCCCTGAGCCCTGCTTCTAACCCTGAGCCCTTCCTCTGTCCCCTGAGCCCTGCTTCTGTCCCCTGAGCCCTGCTTCTGTCCCCTGAGCCCTGCTTCTGTCCCCTGAGCCCTGCCTCCATCCCCTGAGCCCTGCTTGCACCCTCTGACCCCTGGCTCTGTCCCCTGAGTCCTGCTTCTAACCCTGAACCCTGCCTCTGTCCCCTGAGCCCTACTTCTGCTTCCTGAGCCCTGCTTCCACCTTCCTCTCCCCACCAGATTGGGCTGGACACAGGCTTCTGGACAGCCATCAATCACTTCTTCATCTGGGGCAGCTTGGCCGCCTACTTCGCCATCCTCTTCGCCATGCACAGCGACGGCCTCTTCCAGATGTTCCCCAACCAGTTCCGCTTCGTGGGTGAGTCCCCAGAGGAAGCTGAGCAATAACTCCCCCACCCCACAACCTTAGGGGGGTGCTGGCCTCCCCAATCCCTGCCTGACCTCACTCTTTACCCCCCCACCCCTCAGGTAACGCACAGAACACGCTGGCCCAGCCCACGGTCTGGCTGACCATCGCCCTCACCACCGTGGTCTGCATCATGCCCGTCGTGGCCTTTCGCTTCCTCAAGCTGGACTTGAAACCCCAACTCTCAGACACGGTGAGAACCTTAGGGTGGGGGCACAGCATACTGTCCCCCATCTATAGGTGCTCCCAGGGGGGATCCCTAACCCTGTCGCCTCACCATGTCCTGGGGGTCCTGGTGGGTGACCATAAGCCAGCAGTGTGCCCTGGGGGCTGAGAGAGACAATGGGATCCTGGGGGCATCAGGAGGAGTGTGGGCAGCAGGTGACAGGAGGGGATCCTCCCCCTCTGCTCTGCCCTGGTCAGGCCCCAGCTGGAGTGTTGTGTCCAGTGCTGGGCTCCCTGGGATCAACCAGCCAGGGATCTCCTGGAGAGAGTCCAGAGGAGGCTGAGGAGATGCTGAAGGGCCTGGAGCATCTCCCCTGGGAGGAAAGGCTGAGTGAGCTGGGGGTGTTCAGCCTGGAGAGAAGAGACTGAGGGGGGATCTGATCAATGGTTCTCAATAGCTGAAGGGTGGGACACAGGGGGACATGGGCAGCCTCTTCTCAGTGTCTGTGGGGACAGGACAAGGGGCCATGGCCTCAAGTTGGAGCACAGGGAGTTCCACACCAACATGGGGAGGAACTTTTCCCCAGTGAGGGTGAGGGAGCCCTGGGACAGGCTGCCCGGGGAGGGTGTTGAGTCTCCTTCTCTGGAGAGATTCCAGCCCCATCTGTGTGCCCTGTCCTAGGGACCCTGCTTTGGCAGGGGGATGAGCTCCATGATCTCTGGAGGTCCCTTCCCACCCCTGAGACCCTGTGATTCTCTGTCCCCAGGTGCGCTACACTCAGCTGGTTCGGAAGAAGCAGAAGACCCAGCACCGGTGTATGCGGCGCGTGGGGCGCGTGGGCTCGCGCCGCTCCGGTTACGCCTTCTCCCACCAGGAAGGTTTTGGAGAACTCATCATGTCAGGCAAGAACATGAGGCTCAGCTCCTTGGCCCTCTCCAGCTTCAGCGCCCGGCCCAGCGCTGGCTGGATCGAGACCCTTCGGAAGAAGAAGGGGAGCGATGGCAGCACAGCCGGCAGCCCCGGCAGCGCGGCTGACAAGGCACTCAAGGTGTGAAGCTGGGTTTGTGGGGGTGGGTGTGTGTGGAGGGCTGTGTAGCCCTTTAAGGGGGTTCCCCACACCCCTTTCTCTTAGGGAAAGGGGTTCTGGGGGAGATGGGGGATGAACAGAAAGCTGTGCAGGCTGAGGTGCTGAGTTTGGAGGAGTCTGGACTGTTGCAATGTAACCAAAAAACAAACCCAACCCCCTTCCTTGTCCCTGGGATGGATGGATGGATGGATGGATGGATGGATGGATGGATGGATGGATGGATGGATGGATGGATGGATGGACAGACAGATGGATGCCATCCCCAACAGTCCCTCCCACCCCACTCCAGCCACTCTGTCAGTATTCACCTCCACGGAGTGCAAATAACCCCATCACACACGAATGTATCATGCCAGAGCCACCACTGTGGGCAGAGGTGGGGGTCCTGGGGGGGCTGTACCAGTGCCCCCCTTGCCCTGCCCTACCCCCATGTGTCTTCTTTTTATAAAAAAAGGGAAAAAAGATAAACACACACAAACCAAGGGAGGCCAAACCCCTCTGCATTCCCAGAGCCACTTGCTGGTGATGGAGAGAGCGGGACTGGGGAGGGGGTGAGGAACATCCAGCCCCCCCACACACAGACTTTGGGGTGTGCTAGGCCTGGGGGCTGGATGGGAAAGGGGAAGTGTTCCCTGGTTCCTTCCTGCTTTCTGTGGGAAGCTGGAGGGGGACTGTGGGGAGGGAGGGAGGGGGAGGCCTGTGGGCCACCGTGATTCACTCCCACGCTGGGGTCTTGCACAACCTCCAGGCTCCACTTCCTTCTCCTTCCTCATCCTCATCCTCCTCACCAGCTCTGCAGGGAGCTGACCCTGTTCCAGGGCTGGGGTAGTGGGGGGGCACACATACACACCCACACACCCCCTTCCCCATCAGAGGGTCTCAGGGGGGGGTCCTGGTGGTCGCTCTCTCCTTGATACCAAAGAGGAAGCCGTTCAGCTCTGGGGGGAGGGGGGAGCTGGAGTCTGGTTTTTGGGGGTGTCTGGATTATTTTTGGGGGGGGGGAGGGGGAGGGGAAGGATCAGGGCACCTAATTTATTACACATTTCTATATTGCAGAATTGTATCATTTTATGGGGCCAGAAAGAGAGAGAGAAATAATAACCAGAATGTGGGTTTTTTTATATTAAAAAGAAAACACCCAAAAAAAGAAAGTTCTGAGCAACTTCTGCTGTGTCCTTTGTCCCTGAGGGAGGGGGGAAGGGTGGCTCCTCACTCCCTCCAGCCCCATCCCCAGCCCCTTCGCAGCCCCAACCCCCCCCAGCCCCACACCAGCTGCTGGGGCTCCTCATCACCCCCCATCCCCACCCCCCCACCCCCTCTATCCTCATCCCCATTCCTCACCCCATTCCCATTCCCCCTCCATTCAGCCCCATCCCCAGCACCCCCCATCCCCACCAGCTCCCCCCACAGCCCTATCCCCATCCCCATTCCCATCCCCATTCCCATTCCCTCATTCCCATCCCCACTCCCCCATTCCTCCCTATCCCCCCCAATGAAGCCCCATCCCCACCATCCTCAGCCCCCCCATCCAGCCCCAGCTGCATCTCCATTCCCTCCCCATTCCCTCCTATCCCAAATTACCCCCCCTCGTTCCCCCATTCCTATTCCCCCCATCCCTCCTCCCATCCCCACCCCAGCCCCAGCCCCATGCCCCAGTCCCCCCCATCCCATCCCCATCCCCTTTCCCGTTCCTACCCCCCCATCCCCAGCCCCCCCATCCCATCCCCATCCCCTTTCCCACTCCCCCACCCATCCCCAGCCCTATTCCCAGCCCCCCATCCAGCCCCATCCCCAGCCCCACCCATCCCCAGCCCCTTTCCCTTTCCCATTCCCACTCCCCCCACCCATCCCCATCCCAATCCCCATCCCTATCCCCAGCCCCCCATCCACCCCCATCCCCTTTCCCTTTCCCATCCCCCCCCATCCAGCCCCAGCCCCAACCCCCCCCAGCCCCATGCCCCAGCCCCCCCCCATCCCATCCCCATCCCTATCCCCAGCCCCAGCCCCCCCCATCCAGCCCCAGCCCCAGCCCCCCCATCCTCATCCCCTTTCCCGTTCCTACCCCCCCTAGCCCCATCCCCATCCCCTTTCCCTTTCCCAGCCCCCCCCATCCCATCCCATCCCCATCCCCTTTCCCCTTCCCATCCCCATCCCAGTCCCAATCCCCATCCCTATCCCTAGCCCCCCCATCCAGCCCCATCCCCAGCCCCTTTCCCTTTCCCACCCCCCCACCCATCCCCATCCCTATCCCCAGCCCCCCCATCCAGCCCCAGCCCCAACCCCCCCCAGCCCCATGCCCCAGCCCCCCCATCCCATCCCCATCCCCTTTCCCACCCCCCCCACCCATCCCCATTCCCCGCCCTATCCCCAGCCCCCCCATCCAGCCCCAGCCCCAGCCCCAGCCCCCCCCCCATCCCATCCCCATCCCCATCCCCTTTCCCATTCCCATTCCCCCCCTCCATCCCCAGCCCCCGCCCCATCCCCATCCCAATCCCAATTCCCATCCCCTCATCCCTATCCCCAGCCCCCCCATCCAGCCCCATCCCCCCCCATCCCCATCCCATCCCCGCCCCCCGGTGCCGGCCGGTCTCGCCCCGCCCGGGCGCACGTGCTGCCGCCGCGGAGCCGCCCCGCTTCGGTTTCACAACCTCGGGCACCGGTCGCTCTTCTGGCGGCTCCGCCGATGTTTTCCTGCCCGGGATCGGGCGCATGGCGGGGCCGGCGGGGTTGTTTTTCCCTGTCGCTTTACTTTTCGGCTTCTTCCTCCTCTTCCTCCTCTTCCTCACCGCCGCCACCGCCTCGGCTCCGGGGCGGCCCTGCGGCCCCGCGGGTGAGTGCGGCCGGTACCGGGCGGGGAATGAGGGGTGGAGGGGGGATGGGGGGGTGTGGGAGCCCGGGGAGGGGGTGTTTGAGCCGGGGCAGGGGGGTTGTTGGAGCGGGGGGATGGTCAGAGGTGGTACACACACCCCCCCTCCGCCCCCCGACACACGTGGGGTGAGGGGGGTGCCGCTCCCGGGGACCCGGGGAAGGGGGGGGATTCGGTTCCTCGCTTAACTGGGCCCGGGGTGGTGGGAACGGGGCGCCCCGGGTGGGGGCTGGTTGGGGGCTGGGGGGGTGCTGGGGGCTGGGCGGGTGCGGGGTGGGTGCTGGGGGCTGGGCGGGTGCGGGGTGGGGGCTGGCTGAGGGCTGGGTGGGTGCTGGGGGCTGGGGGGATGCTGGGGGCTGGGTTCAGGGTGCTGGCTGGGGGTTGGGTGCAGGGTGCTGAGTGCTGACTGGGTGCTGGGTGGGTTCAGGGTGCTGGGTGCTGAGTGGGTTCAGGGTGCTGGGAGATGGGTGGGTTCTGGGTTCTGGGTGGGTTCTGGGTGCTGGGAGCTGGGTGGGTTCTGGGTTCTGGGTGCTGGGTGGGTTCTGGGTGGGTTCTGGGTGCTGGGTGCAGGGTGCTGGGCGCAGGGCGCTGGGTGGGTTCAGGGTGCTGGGTGCTGGCAGGGTGCTGGGTGCTGGCAGGGTGCTGGGAACTGGAACTGGGTGGGTTCTGGGGGCTGGGTGCAGGGTGCTGGGTGCTGGCAGGGTGCTGGGTGCTGGCAGGGTGCTGGGCGCGTTCCCAGCAGCAGGAGCCGACGGGAACCAGCAGGTCCGCGCTGGCCGTTGACCTTCGAGCGAGAGCCGGGAGAGCTGCCCCAGGCGGCCCCCCCTGGCCGCAGCCCAGCCCTGGCCCGGTGCCTCCGGCCAGCCCGGCCGCTTAACCCCTCCGGCACCGGTCCCCCCCCCCGCACCCCTCAACCCGGGCTGCAGCTCTCCCAGAGCCCCGCTCCCCACGCCAGGTCCCACCACTGGACAGACCCCCCACCCCAGGGCACCCTGGCCATGACCATCCCTGTGGCTGTCCCAGGGATCTGGGGGGCTGGTGCCGGGCTCGTGGGGAGCCCTTGGCTCAGCAGAAGCTGCTGCTCGCTCCAGCTCACTTCCTCTTGTGGATACTCACCCCAAGCAGGCTCTGGGCGTGATGGCAGGGTGCCCATCTCCTCTGGGGATCCCCCAAAGGTCTGGTGTCTCACCTCCATTGCCTAACACACACTTTTCCCCCCCCAATCTTGTCCCCCCCCCCAGAGCTGTTACGGGACACGGTAGTGGCTCGCCCAGGAGCCAACATCACACTGACCTGCTGGGACGAGGGGCCGGCGAACGTCACCGTGTCCTGGCAGGTGGAGGAGCGGGGGGCAGCGGGGGGCCGCAGCCGGCGGCTGGCAGAGGGCAACGCGATGCTCCTGGAGCAGCTGCGCTACGAGGATTCGGGGCGCTACAGCTGCTACGTGGGGGGTCGCCTGCTGCGCTCCCTACGGCTGCTGGTGGAAGGTGGGTCCACGCCGGGGTGGGGGCTTCCCTGGCAGCATCACCCTGTTTTGGTCTCCCTCCTTCCCCAGCCCCTCTGTGCCTTGCAGAGCCCCCTGAAACTCCTCACGTCTTCTGCTACCGGCGGAGCCACGACAAGGATGTGCTGTGTGAGTGGCCGCTCCGGGCGAAGCCTTCCCCAGGGACGCGGGCGATGCTCTGGGTGAAGCGGAGGTGAGCGGCACCCACGGCACAAGGTGCCAGGGTGGGGTTTTGTTATCCCTCCCCAAACCCCCAGACCCCTTTCCACGACACCGGTTGGGGTTGCTCCATCCCTGTGGTGTGCACCCCGCGGCCACAGCTGAACCCCGTCGCCGGCAGGTTCGCGGCTGAGGCGGCCACAGAGCAGCGGTGCCGCTACTTCGCCAAGGCGCGGAAGTTCGTTTGCCGGGTGAAGGTGCCGCCCGGTGCTGAAGACACCAAACCTCTCGTGGTGTCCACGTGTGTCAGCAACGGCGCCGGCAGCTCGGCCGGGGAGGACAGGATCATAACCCTCAGCGGTGTCTGTGAGTGCCATCCCCACCCCACCTCTTGCTGGGTGGCTGAGCGGCACGATGCCCAGACCCTGAGCTTCCCCCTTCACCCCCAACTCCTTCCCTGGCAGTGAAGCCAGACCCCCCCCTCAACGTGACGGTGGAGGCGCTGGAGAAGGCGCCGCAACGGTTACGGGTCAACTGGTCCTACCCCTCATCCTGGGACCCTCGCTTCTACTGGCTCCACTTCCAGGTCCGCTACCGCCCCGAGCCCTCACGGACCTTCACAGAGGTGAGACCCCCCCTGCCCACCACCACCACCCCCCTGTGCCCTTCCCCGGTGTGGGGGCTGTCCCCAGTGAGGCTGCCCCAGCCTCACTCTGCCTGTGTCCCTTCTAGGTGGACCAAGTGACAACCACGTGGCTGGACATCCGTGACGCGTGGCAGGGGACACGACACGTGGTGCAGGTGCGGGCGCAGGAGGAGTTTGGCCACGGCGCGTGGAGCGAGTGGAGCCGGGAGGCTGTGGGCACCCCCTGGACAGGTAAGAGGGGGCTGTGTGCTTGGGGAAGGGGGGGGGGGGTGTTCAGCCCAAGCTCCCCCAGCCTCACGCTCCATCCCATCACCTTGCAGATCCCAGGGACTTCACCTCTGCAAGGGGATCCTTCAGCTCGCAGGTGGGGCACGGGGGCAGCCTGGGGTGGGGGACATGACACACGACACCGTGACACCCTCCCGGTGGGATGTCATGTCCCCACCCTATCATACACCCACACACACACCTTCTCTTGCAGTTCCCCATGGAGGATGATGGCACCTATGGGCTTACGCTCCCCCCAGAGCTCTTTGGGGAAGATGCTGCTAATGGTGCTGGGGGTGAGGAAAGGGCCCTGGGTTGGCTGTGGGGTGGGACCCCCACGTTTCTTGCCCCCACCACGAGCCTGTCCTCCCCCCCCACCTCTGTCTGCAGGGACTGTCAGAGGAGCCGGCGCTCGCTTGGTGGCATCTCCCTACACCATCGTGGTGGCCGGGGGAAGCTTGCTGCTGGGCATCGCCCTCTTCGTAGGCATCGTGCTGAGGTGAGTGCTGGGGGGGGGTAAAAATCAGGGGGTGTGGGGGATCATAGGGGTTCCACCTGCACACTCACACCCCACCCCCAAACCTGGCACTGCTCTCCCCTCCTGCAGGTACAGGCAGACGTGGCGGATGGGTGTGCGGCAGAGCGGCAAGCCGGAGGCCGAGGGGCAGCACGTGCTGATGCCCCTGGCCCCCCCCAGCCCCCCACTCAGCGACACCCCCCTGCTCTTTCCCTCTGGCCCCCCAGCCCCCCGGGCCCTCCACATCACCAACCTGGATTATTTCTTCTCCAGGCAGTAGCTGGGGCTGGATGTGCCAGCAGGAGCCTGCGGGTCAGGCAGGGGGGTCCCCAGCCTTGGGCCGGGGGGTGCCAGGGTTGGGATGTGGCCCTGGGAGCAGCCGCCCTACTCCCCCCTCAAGCTGATGAAGCTGGGAGCAGCCTCTGAGGAGGGGGATGAGTGCCACCCCTATGGAGAACCAACTGGGGGGGCTGCCAAGCTGGGTCCCTTGGGGCTGGCTCCGGGCCTGTGGCCAGGCCTGGAGGGGGCCAAGGGGGGCAGAGGCGCTGGCCAGGCCTGAGCGTGGGAGCAGGGCTGAGCTCTGCCCGTGGGGACAGGGTTGGGGGACCCAGGGGAGGGACCCAGCCCCCACAGTGCTGTGGGTGGTGGTGGTGGGGGCTGGCTGGATCAGCCCCAGCTCCTCTGGGGCTTATTTTTAAAGAGGGGTGGGGGGAAGGTGGCAAATTGTGTCTCAAATAAACACCTTGGGTTTGTACTGGAGTGGGTACTTGGGGGGGGGGGGGGGCAATGTGGAGTGTGCTGCAGCTTTACTTGCCTGGGATTGACTGGGGGGGCGTGTGAGGGGTTGATGTTGGGCTGTACACCCCCCCACATCCCTACCACCTGTTCCTGGACCCTGTGTCCCCTCCCCACATCGTGTACCTCCCCCCATGTCGTCCCCCCCCCCATGCCAGTACCAGCCTCCCAGGCTGTACCCCCCAATTTGTGCCCACCCCCATGGCCTGTACCCCCTTGTTATACACCCCTGGGCTCTGTTCCCCCTATGCCTATGAGTGGCACCCCCCTCTCTGCCCCCCTCATGCTGTGCAGTGCCCACCATAGCCCCCACCCCGTGCCAGGTTGTGCAACGTCCCAGGGAGCTGCAGCTGCACCCGGGCAGGAAACCGCAAGCCAAGGGGAGCGGGTGCTCGGGCACCCTTGTGAGGCCACAGCCCCCCACCCCGGCCCCCCCCAGCTCTATAAAAAGCCTGGCAGGATGCAGATGTGCGGGTGGGGGGAGCCCCAGTACTCCTGGCCCCTGAAACCAGAGTGGTTCCTCCTGGCATGACTTTGGGGTTGAGGCACCTGCTTCTGCCCCCCTAGAATAGGCAGTGACCCATGGGGGGGTGAGAGGCCAGAGCCTGGGGGTCAACCCTGATGGCCCCCAGCCTCAAAAACCCACCCTGGCTTTGGGCAAACCCCTCCTCTCTGCCAGCAGAGCTGAGCCTGGCAGCCAGACCCCAGGAAGGGGCTGTCTCACTTCCCCCCCCCCTGCAGACACACACAACCCCCACCCCCCCCCCGCGCCTCTTCCTGTCTAGGCCCCCAGCCCCAGCACTCTGGACCTCCACAGCCCCCCCCCTCCCAGCACCATTCCCTGCCCCTGGCAGCCCCCCAGCCCTAATCTTGCCCCATCCCTCCCACTTTGCAGCCTCCAGCCCCCGCCCCAGCTCCATCCCACCCCCCCCAGGACCACCCACCTTCTCTCAGCCAACAAGTTTATTTTAGGTCTTTGCTACACGTCCCAGTGTCGCCACATCCCCCGCCCCCCCCCCCCCCCACACCAGAGCCAGCCCTGCAGCAGCTCAGCTCCAGCACTGGGCAAGGGGGGGGGCAGGATCGGGCCCAGCAGAGGAGCAGCACCAGCCCTGCCAGAGTCCAGCAGCGGCCACCAGACAGGAGTGGGGGGGAGGGATCCCCATAAGGGCTTGGGGACACGACCCAGGGCTTGGGTGGGGACACACACATATCCTCCTCCAAACCCTTCCCCATACTGGGGTTGGGAGGTGACCCAGGCCAGTCTTGGGGGTAGGGGGGTGTCATCAGTGGGTGCTAATGCAGCTTGCAGTGCACAGGGTGCAGCAGGGCCATGTGCTCAGCCCCCTTGAAGGGCAGCTTCTCAGTGGAGTAGTAGTGCACGACCTCAGGGACGCTGGCGAAGACGCCGCTGGCCTGGCTCAGCGTGTACTTGTTGTCCTTGGTCTGGGCCACGATGATGTGGACACAACCCTGGCTGGTCCTGGGGTGTTGGTGGGTGTCAGTGGTGTTGCCAGCACCCCCACCCCACCCCCCTCATTCCCCTCTTCACCCCCCTTGGGCACCCACCCGCCTGCCCCACGGCCGCGGTTGCATCCCACCCCTGTTTGTTCCCATCCAGCTCCGATTGTTTCTGCTCCAGGGGCTCTGCTTCCTCAGGAAGGAAACGCCACCGGCGCTCCCGACAATGTGCTGGGGAGGGGGGACACAGAGCCAATCCCCCCCCACACACACCCTTCCCCCAGCTCCCTCCCTCCTCCCTCCACACCAGCGCTGCGCCAGGATGCTTGGGTCCCCCTGGAGGGTTTGGGGTGTGGGGGTGGAGGGTGATGGGGGGGTTGCCATCCCCTGGGGACCTGGCTCCTCTCATCCCATCAAGTGAACAATTTGGTGGGGGGGGGAGAGTGGTGATGGGGGGGGTTGCCATCCCCTGGGGACCTGGGTGCTCCCACCCCATTGGGTGAACAAACTGGGGGGGGGAAAGTGGTGATGAGGGGGGGGGTTTGCTATCCCTTGGGGACCTGGGTGCTCCCACTCCAGTGGGTGAACAATTTGGGGGAGTGGAAAGTGGTGATGGGGGGTTGCCATACCTTGGGGACCTGGGTGCTGCCACCTCATCGAGTGAACAATTGGGGGGTGGGGGGGGAAGTGGTGGTGAGGGGTTGTCATCCCCTGAGGACCTGGGTGCTCCCACCCCATCAAGTGAGCAGTTTGGGGGAGGGGAGGTGCTGATGAGGGGTTGCCATCCCCTGGGGACCTGGGTGCTCCCATCCCATTGGGTGAACAATTTGGGGGGGGATGTGGAAGTGGTGATGGGGGATTGCCATGACCTGGGTGCTCCCATCCCATCGGGTGAACAATTTGGGATGGAGCTCCTAATGCTGCATCCCTCCAAGGTGGGACCTCCCCACCCTTGCCCCACATAACCAGGACCCCCCCCCATCCCAGCCCATGTCCCCCCCAGCCACTCACTTGAGCGCGATGGAGTACTTGCCGCTGCCGGTCTCGCTGGTGCGCACCAGGTACCCGGCCTCCCGACACGCCTGCAGCCGGCTCTCCGCCTCGGCGCGGGTGATGGCCCCGTGGTACCAGCTGTGGGGGGGATGACAGTCATGGGGAGGGCACACACTGTGGGACACACACCCCCCCCTAACACCTCCTTCCACACCTTGTTTCCTGCCCCAGCCCCCAGGACTCACGGCTGCTTCTCCAGCGCCAGCGCAGGGTCTACCCGCTCGCCCTCGCTGTGCTCGGCGCCCACCGGCTTCAGCATCTTGGGGGTCCAGCTCTTCTGGCGTAGGTGCTGCCGTGGGGCCTCCTCCTTGGGGCGCTCTGAGCCCTCGAACTGGACTGGAGTTGGGGGGATACAGGGCAAGATGTGAGCCCCCCCCCCAAAGCGCCATCCGTGCCACCAGCTCCAACCCCATCCCTGTCCCCTGTCTCTCCACCAACCCAGGGTGCCACAAGCCCCATCCAACCTGGCCTTGAGCCCTGCCAGGGATCCAGGGGCAACCCAAGCTGTTCCCATCCCATCCTCATGTTCACATCCCATCCCTGTGTCCGCATCCCACCACTGTGTCTCCATCCCATTCCCGTGTCCCCATCCCAGCCTTATGTCCGCATCCCAGCCCCATGTCCCCATCCCAGCCCCATGGCCCCATCCCAGCCCCGTGTCCCCATCCCAGCTCTGTGTCCCCATCCCAGCCCCATGTCCCCATCTCACCACTGTGTCTCCATCCCATTGCCATGTCCTCATCCCTGCTTCATGCCCCATCCCAGCCCCCATGTCCCCATCCCAGCCCCATGTCCCCATCCCAGCCCCGTGTCCCCATCCCAGCCCCATGTCCCCATCCCAGCCCCGTGTCCCCATCCCAGCTCTGTGTCCCCATCCCAGCCCCGTGTCCCCATCCCAGCTCTGTGTCCCCATCACAGCCCCATGTCCCCATCCCATCCTCATGTCCCAATCCCTGCCTCATGTCCCTATCTCAGCCCAACGTCCCCATCCCATCCCCATGTCCCCATCCCTACCTGACAGTGCCTTGACAATCTGCTCCTTCTTCCACTCCCAGGGCTGCTCATACTCCCCCGCCGGGCGCTCGTCGTTCTCAGGCAGACGCCCATCCCCGGCCCTCGCCCTTCGCTCTGGAGCCCCTCCAGCCACCCCTTCCCCAGGCTCATAGGGGGTGTCATAGAGCTGTGGCCCTTTCCCCGTTCCCTCCTTGCTCCCAGACCGCTTGGCTGGGTCTGTCTTGCCGCCCCCATCCCCAGGCTCTCCAGGCCCATCCAGCAGCAGGATGGCTTTGACCAGGGGGTCCTTGGAGCCACGGCGGCGGATTTCTGTGGGGAAGAGGGACACTGGGTCAGTGAGGTGGTGGTGGTGGGGTTAAATACACACAACCCCCCCCCCACTCTCTTGGAGGGATGTGCACTCGGGACACCCCCCCCCCCCCATGCTAAGGATGCCCATTGAGAACTGTCCAGGGAGGAGCTGGAGCAGGAAGGGGCCCATCCTCATGTCACAGCCCCGGAGCCTCCGCTGAGGCAGGATGTTACACCCCACCTCGAGCTCAGCCCTGCGGGAGGCACCCCGGGGGAAGCGGGGTGGGGGGGGGATGTCACACCTCCCACCCACCCCCGCCTCAGCCCTCTCCATGGCGCCGGGCTCCACCAAACAGCCCAGGCTGCTCCATACAGGGAAAAAACAGCAGCAGCAAATCTTTTATTCCCAGCTTCCGGCCCAGTCAGTTCCTGTTGTTCTGGCCAGCTGGGCGGCCGCCGCGCCGGCCGGGGACAACCGCCTGGAGGGCACGGCTGTGAGGGACCCTCGGGGTGCTGTATCACCATCCCAACGCTGGCACCCCATCCTGGGATAGCTGGGTGGCACTGAGGGCTCTACACCGTGCACCCATGGGGTGATGGCGACTGGGTGGGCAGCCGTCGGGCATGGGGGTCAGCACCCAGCTTCGCGCCCGCTCCTTATCTGGCCCCACGCAGCCGCAGGAAGCGGCAAGCGACTTTCCTGTTCCCGGAGCCTCCCGCGCCGGGCGGCTCCGAGGGCAGCCACGCTCTCTCCCCCCCACCCCGGGCTGGCTGGGGTGCGGTGCCAGGCGTATGGCCTGGCCGGAGCGCGGCCTAGTGCAGCACCTACCTGTGATCATCTGCTGAGCGTCGTAGGGCTCCATGTAGCCGTCGTTCTCGCCCAGGCGCTCGGCATCCCGCTGCCCCTTGGTGCGCTTGGCGTCGTAGGGGTCAGCGTAGTCCTCAAGGATGATGACCTGGGGAGAGGATGGGGACAGCCAGCCTCAGGGGGATGCCAAGGGACCCACCCTGAGAGGGTGGTGGGCATGCCATGGGCGCAGGGGACAGGATGACGGGGTCCCTGGGGCAGATGGAGCCATGGTCCAACATCTTTGGGTGGGGGCAGCACCCATCTGTCTGCACCCCAGTAATGGGGAGGAGCCTGATGGGGGGGGGCTGGGGACCCTTTTGGGTGATATAACCCCCTCCCACACACAGTCCCCCCCACCGAATTGCTCCCAGCCCCCTGGGGCTATGTGGGGGGGGTCAAAGTCCAGCTTCCCAGAAAAGCTTTACGTCAGCCTTTGTTTAACCAGCACCCGAGTGCCGGGGTCAGGGCGGGATGAGACAGCAGGACGCAGCGAGGGGGCCCAGCAAGTGTGCCCCCCACCCCCAGCAGATGAAGGGCAGTTGGGATGAAGGCAGCTTTGAAGAGGATCTGAAGGCAGCAGAGCCAGGCGTGATGAAAGACAGGGGTTAGCTGGGCTAATGAGCTCATATGCTGCACGCAGCCCACCCTCCCCCCCCCCCCCAGTCCCCCCTGCTCCATTCCCCCCCCCCCGCCCCGTCCCCCTCAATCTTACCGTCTCAGTCTTGGGGGTCTTCCCCTTGTCCTGCTCAGGGGCAGGGAGGCTGGTGGGTGGGGGGCAAGGATACCCCTTCCCATTCTTCTCATGAGCTTCCACCTTGATGAGGCGGTTGATGTAGGTGCCGCAGGTTTTGGGGGGTCCCTCCGACGTTCCTCCATCCGCACGCGAATTCTTCCTCATCTTCCCAGTAGCAGCCTGGAGCAGACCCTGCAGGTTGTCCCTTGATAACCGGCCACCCCCCTCTTTGCCACCCCCTGGGCCAGCCCGGCAGCCCCCCATCTCTGCAGCCGAATTCTTGCGGCTCTTGCCCAGGCTGCCGCTGCCCGGCCGCGCTCTCTCCGACACCGTCTTCAGGTTGGATGGGAATTCCTTGAACCACTTGGCCGCCATGGGACCAGGGAGGGGCAGGGTGCCTCAGCCCCCCTGGGGCTCCTCGATGCCCCACGGCCACCCCGATGACTCAGGGCCAGCTCAACCGGGGGAGCACGGGGCTCCCCCCAGCCCAGGGAGCTGGACCCTCGGTGACCAGGGGGGCCAGCCCGGGATGGGGGGTGTGGGAAGGGGGTCCGGGGCCTTCGCCCCCGGTGCGGGTGGGGGGCTCCAGGCGTCTTTTGCCCCCGCGGGGATGGCTGGCAGGTCCCCAGGGGTGCTGGTTTTCGCGTCCCAGGGAGGGGACTGTGTCTCCCTGGGGGTCCCTGGCCCCTGGGAAGGGTCCCGGGGGGTGGGAGGGGTGCTTGGGTCTCTGCTCCAGCGATGGGATGGGTCTTGTGGGGTCTCGTCGGCCGTCCAGGGGGTTCGGCAGGGGCAGCCACGGGATGACTCGGAGGGTCTTCTGCCCCTGGGGAAGGGGCCAGGAGGGTCTCTCCGTGCTCCGGGGGGGTCCGGTCGGGACCGGGCAGCCGGTGGGTCCCGTCGCGGCTCCTCGGTGGTTCCCGTCTCCGGGGGTGACGGGGCTGCAAGGAGTCGGGGGGGAGGTCAGGCCGGCCCGGGGGGCCCCATGCAGCGGCGGCGGGACGGGACGGAGCCGGAGGGGCGGCGGGGCCGGCGCTCCCCGCCCAGATCCGGAGGGGGCGGCCCCGGGGGACGGCACGGCACCGGCCGGGCGGGCGGCCACCGGCCCCGGCGAGTCCCGGCCCCTCGCTCCGACCCGGGAGGCTCCGTTCTCCCGGGGCCGGGGTCTCTGTCCTGATGCTGCCCAGCGCTGCGTGGTCCCCCGAGGGCGCTGGAGGTGGGAGGGGGGTGGTGGTGATGATGATTTGGGGTGATGGGGGTCGTCCCAGTGGGGCTGGGACACCCCAGCCCCCTCCCAGGGGGCTGTCAGGACCCTCTGTGTGGACCCCCCCTAGGACAGTCCACACTCACAACCCCCCCTCCCCACACAGGACCCTGTGTGTGGAACCAGGACCCAAGGACCCCCCCCGTACAGCCCCCCCTGCCATGCCCCACCATGCACAGCGCGATGAGGTGAGGGCACGTCCCCGCTGCTGCCGCTGCGGTTCACACGGCGCCGGTGAAGACCTACTTCTGCTGGCGGTGCCCAGACCTTGCCGGAAACCTCCCGTGAGAGCCAGCGATTTGGTTTCCTGCCAGGCTGATAACTGGGGTGCACGGTGCTGGGGCCGGTGGGGGCCTCATACCGACCCGTTTGCAACAGCACAATGGTGATGGGGAGCAGGGGTTTGGGTAAAGATGCACCCCTGGGATGGAGCTGCCCAGCTTTGGCGTAAGTGCTGGAGAACCCAAGCACAATGGTGATGGGGAGCAGGGGTTTGGGGTAAGCTGCACCCCTGGGATGGAGCTGCCCAGCTTTGGGGTAATGATGGAGAACCCAAGCACAATGGTGATGGGGAGCAGGGGTTTGGGGTAAGCTGCACCCCTGGGATGGAGCTGCCCAGCTTTGGGGTAAGTGCTGGAGAACCCACATGCTGGAGAACCCAAGCACAATGGTGATGGGGAGCAGGGGTTTGGGGTAAGCTGCACCCCTGGGATGGAGCTGCCCAGCTTTGGGGTAAGTGCTGGAGAACCCAAGTGCTGGAGAACCCAAGTGCTGGAGAACCCAGGTTCTGGAGAACCCAAGCACAATGGTGATGGGGAGCAGGGGTTTGGGTAAAGCTGCACCCCTGGGATGGAGCTGCCCAGCTTTGGGGTAAGTGCTGGAGAACCCACATGCTGGAGAACCCAAGCACAATGGTGATGGGGAGCAGGGGTTTGGGGTAAGCTGCACCCCTGGGATGGAGCTGCCCAGCTTTGGGGTAATGATGGAGAACCCAAGTGCTGGAGAACCCAAGTGCTGGAGAACCCAGGTTCTGGAGAACCCAAGCACAATGGTGATGGGGAGCAGGGGTTTGGGTAAGCTGCACCCCTGGGATGGAGCTGCCCAGCTTTGGGGTAAGTGCTGGAGAACCCAAGTGCTGGAGAACCCAAGTGCTGGAGAACCCAAGCACAATGGTGATGGGGAGCAGGGGTTTGGGTAAAGCTGCACCCCTGGGATGGAGCTGCCCAGCTTTGGGGTAATGATGGAGAACCCACATGCTGGAGAACCCAAGCACAATGGTGATGGGGAGCAGGGGTTTGGGTAAGCTGCACCCCTGGGATGGAGCTGCCCAGCTTTGGGGTAATGATGGAGAACCCAAGCACAATGGTGATGGGGAGCAGGGGTTTGGGGTAAGCTGCACCCCTGGGATGGAGCTGCCCAGCTTTGGGGTAAGTGCTGGAGAACCCAAGCACAATGGTGATGGGGAGCAGGGGTTTGGGTAAGCTGCACCCCTGGAATGGAGCTGCCCAGCTTTGGGGTAAGTGCTGGAGAACCCAAGCACAATGGTGATGGGGAGCAGGGGTTTGGGGTAAGCTGCACCCCTGGGATGGAGCTGCCCAGCTTTGGGGTAAGTGCTGGAGAACCCAAGTGCTGGAGAACCCAAGTGCTGGAGAACCCAAGCACAATGGTGATGGGGAGCAGGGGTTTGGGTAAAGCTGCACCCCTGGGATGAGACTGCCCAGCTTTGGGGTAAGTGCTGGAGAACCCAAGGACCAGTGGGTGATGCTGCTGTGGGGGGAACGCTGGGAGAATCACCCCCAAATCAGCTGGGATCATTGATTCCCAGTACTCTGTCCCTCCCCATCCCAGTGTAAGGAGGTGTTGGGGTGCTGGGTGGCCCCAAGCAGCAGCTGTAGGAAGTGGTGGTGATTTCCTCACCAGCAGGATGTGCCTCCAGAGAGGCTGCCAGCACGGCGCCCAGACCAGCAGTGGGGTCTTGGCTGGTTTCAGCTTCACCTTCTGGAAGCCAAGGAAAAACTCCCTGTCTCCAGCAGTGAACTTGGGTGCTGGTTCCTCTGTGGGTTTTACTCTCCTCTTCCTCTTGTCCAACAGGATAAGACCCACAGGCAGCACCAGCTCAGTGGCTTCGTACTGTGGTGGCATTCCCATCCACACATCTCCTTGAGGAAGTCTCTCTCCATGGCTGTGTTCTGCCAGCTCCCACAGGGAAAGGCTGTGGGAGCATCTCCAGCAGCACAGATGGCTCCATGTGCCTGATTCCCAGAGAAACCAAACCAGGAGCTGAGCCAGCACAGCCCTGACGAGCGCTGAGCCCAGCTTGGAGCAGGACAGATCCTGACACTGGGGTGGGTGAACAGATGGGACAGGCAGGCACCTGCCAGACACCAGCTTGTGGCATTCCTGCCACACTTCCAGCTTCAACACCCACCCCAGCAGCAGTGGAGGGTCCTGAGGGGGGGAAGGGGGGTCCCTGGTCAACTCTTCCCCCTCATCCCTGCCTGGAAAGCCATCAGCATGGAGGAGTGTGTTCTCCTGCCCACCTCAATGCACCCAAACCCAGCCCAGGCACAGCTCCCACCTCACCCAGCAGCAACACCCCAGGCTGTTTAGATCATCCCTGTGCTTCTTCCTCAGTGCTAATTAAACTGAAGAGGGGGGATGGCAGCTACCCTCATCCCCACCAGCACACAGGACCTTGCTGGGTGCTGCTCCAGGGTCACAATCCCCCCAAATCCTTCAGCAAAGCACTTAAAGAAGAGAGTCCTCAGCCTTGGTGCTGCAGCCTCCTGCAGCAAGCAGAGCAGCCATCACTAATCCTTCTCCTCCAGCCTCTTTTTTCTTCCAAGGCCTAACAAGAACAGCTGCTGGAGGAGATAATGGACTTCTTCTGAGGCCCTTTGATTTTTCTAACCACTTTTATTCAAACACAGTCAATTAATAGCCATGGTTGGGCTTTGACACACTTAATGAGTCAGCTATGCCCTCCAGCAGAGGACACAGCAGAAGTTAGAGGAGTTCCAACACCCAAATCTCTTTCCAGCAGCACTTGGCTGAAGCAACAAGCAAGTGATGGGAGGAAAACCTTCCAGGCAGGGCTGGGGCTCAGCCTTGTAGCACTGAATGGAGCAGGAATGAGGGTTTAAGGAGGAAAAATAAGGTGAAAGCCCATGGGATTGGGTCACTGAGCGAGGCTGGAGGCAGCAATCACACCCAGAGCTGCCCTTTGTTCAGGTTTCAGTGACCATCACTGTCCCCTTCCAGGTTAGTGATGGGGCAAAGAGGGTGCAGCTCTGGGTTTGGCACAGCTGAGCCCATCTCATCCTTACTCCTCAGCAAGCAGGACGTGGAGAGGTTTGGGGTGAGAGCCAGCACCCCTGGGTGGCACTGATGCACCCCTCATCCAGGGCAGGACACAGATCTTCCCCTCTGCTTCCAGGGCACCAGGTGGTGGGTTTTGTGTAGAGAAGAGGCTGTTCTTGGTCTGGGAGAGAAAAGGCAGGAGCCACAGTCCATTGTTATCCAAAAGAAAAAAGGAAAAAGCAAAAAATGGGATTTTTTCCTCTTCCAAAGCAGCTGTTCCAGAGCTTCCATCAGCACCAAGAACTGTTCCTGCACCCCAAACTCTATCCCAGCCCCTCATCTCCCCATCCACCAACCTGGGGATGAAGATAGAAGGTTTGTTTGCTCCCTGCTGCTACCAGCACAGGGTATAATGAACCCAGGAGCAGTTCAGGGGAGCCAAAAAAAAGGGAAAAAACCAAACAAACAAGAGATTTAAACCAAAAAGATCACATCAGCCAGACCAGCACTTTTCAAATTAACAAACTGTAATTTGGTTTGGTTTTTTTTTTTGTGGTTTTTTTTTTCTCCAAAGATACATTTTCCATACACATCCATCATACACTGTAACAAAAAAAAGCAGTGTACATGAAATAAGAAAATAAATTAAATCCATAGCATAGGTAAAGGAGGATGCTCTAGACTGGAGTAGAGTTGAAAGTTTCCAGCAATACAAGAGGCTCAAAAGTTTTGTTTTAACAAGAATGCCTGCTAACAAGGGTCCAGCAAGTGTTTTAGGTCAGTCCAACTGTTTAAAACAGTTTTTATTTAGAGTTTTTTTTTTTTTTAAACAGCCGTTATTGTCCTGCAACAGGCAGAGCTATTTTACATCCTGGGAAAAAGCCAAGAGGCATGAAGATCCAAGTAGAGCATCCAAGAGGAGAAGCAGAATGGTCCTGGGTTAGTTAGCCATCCTCTTTGGGTGGTGTGTACCAGCCTGAAATGAGGAGAGATCAGTGAGGGATGAATGGCTGCAAATTGGAGCATAGGAAGTTCTACACCAACATGGGGAGGAATTTCTTCCCAGTGAGGGTGAGGGAGCCCTGGGACAGGCTGCCCAGGGAGGTGGAGTCTCCTTCTCTGGAGAGATTCCAGACCCATCTGGATGCCTGTCTGTGCAGTATGAGCTGGGGAGCTGCTTTGGCAGGGGGGTTGGACCCCAGGAGCTCTGGAGGTCCCTTTCAACCCCTACAACTCTGTGAAGGTTCCATGGGAAGGTAAAGTTGGAAGTGGCAGAGCAAGTGGATCAAATCATGGAATCCCAGACTGGTCTGTGTTGGAAGGGACCCCAAGGGTCACAGAGCTCCAACCCCCCTGCCACAGGCAGGGACACCAACCTCCTGGCCTGGAGCTACACAAGGTTGCCCAGGGCCCCATCCAACCTGGCCTTGAACACTCCCAGACACGGGGCACCCACCCCCTCTCTGGGCAGCCTGTTCCAGCCCCTCACCACTCTCTCTGCACAGAACTTCCCCCCAATCTCTCCTCTCCCCCTTCCCTCCTCCAGCCTCACTCCATCCCCCTTGTCCTGCCAGTCTCTGCCCTTGAACAAGCTGATTCCCCTCCTGTTCCTCTGCTCCCTTCAGGCACTGGCAGGCTGCAATGAGGTCCCCCCACAGCCTTCTCTTCTCCAGGCTGAGCCAGCCCAGCTCCCTCAGCCTCTCTCCAGAGGGGAGCTGCTCCAGCCCTCTGATCACCTTCATGGCTCCTCTGAACCCTCTCCAAATCCCACTCCCAAAGGTGTCATGTCTCCTGGGTGGCTTTTTTATCCAGGTTACTTCCCAATGCCACCCAGACAACACAGCCAGAGCTCAGCAGGGAGGGGTAGAGGGATGTTGGACAGTGGCTGCTGTTGCCAGCTGTCACCTTGCTCCAGATAATCCCTGCATTTTGGGCAGGAAAAAACCTCAAGGAGCTTTTCTGGAGCCTGGATTAGAAATGGGAAAAGCAGTTTGTTCTCCCTCAGTCCTTACCATTCTTCTCATGAATCTGAACCAGGGACTTGTAGGACTGTTGTGCTCTCGTCAGGCTGTACTGATTCTGCGAGGGGAAACCAAAGTGACAGTGAGTCCAACCAGAAACATCCCACACACCTTCCCCAGGCAACCAGAGAGCTGCTCAGCTGCCTTCATCCCTCTAACAGAGTCTTCTTCAGATTCCCTGGATGCTGAGTGCTTCCCTACCTTATTGGCTCCAAACTGGACCCGTGCTTTCCCCTTCACCAGCGTGGCGCTGATCTGCATAATGACCGACTCGATGGAGTACGCGCTGCTCCAGCCCTGAGGGACAGAGTGTGACATGGTGAGGCCAACACAGACAGAATCCCTGCCCAGGGGATATTCTTCCTGCCTGGAAAAGCCACATCAGGCAGCTGCCAGCCAGGATTTGGCTGCAGCAGGAATAGAAAGCACAGCAGAAGCTACCCTGAGTCAACCGTACCCACCTGTTTTGTAAGTAGCTCCATGCAGATGGCACCGCCACCCAGAACATACCTTGAGGAAGGAATTGGGGATGGGGAGGGGGAGAGAAAAGAGGAAGGAAAAAGTTACCCCAAAAAGGGATGCAGCCTCACCCACCCCTCTCTTCTTAAGAGTAAATTTCAGAGGGAAACATGCCCATCTGCCACCCCCCATCTTCGCTTCCCAGGGCAGCGACTGTGAAGTCTGATCAGGGTGATCATGGAGAGCTCAGTGAGCAAGAGACAGGCCCACAGTTACTTACCCCCCTGACAGCACAGGGGACACGACCCTCACAAATGGTGGATCAAAAGGAAAGTTATCCTGGAAGGAGAGAGAGGGAAGCAAAAGCATTGAGAAACCATGAGGATGCACCAAGGGAGGAGTATCCCGAGGAAGGGGAAGCTATGGGGGAGCTATGGGGGAGGTATGGGGGAGCCTTACTTTAAAGGAGAAGTTTAGGAGGATGAAATCTGTTCCTTCTTTCTCTTTGAGGATCTGGAGATCATTGTGCAAAGCGCTATCCTCGTCAACCCTGCCCAAGGAAAAGTCCAGAAGGTCAGAGCTAAAGGTTGTGCACCTCTCCTCAGCCCACGCTGGCTACCACTGAACCCCAGAGCTACTGTACCTGCACACCCAGGCTGCCACAGGGGCCTGCAGGGTCTCACCCAGAGGGCAGTGACAGCATGGGCTGTCACCATTCTGCTCCTGGTTTGCAGAGAAGACCATCACACCCCTTTATTTTTATGTGCATGCTGCCAACTTTAAAAATAAAAGGCTGCCCAGCCCAAGGAGAAGGCAGCACTGGTGTCTGGAGGGTGTGAAAACTCAGGGGTTGTGTCTGATGCACCTCTTCCAGGACTCTAGGAACAGCAGACAGACTTGTAGAGCCCTCAGATTATATCAGCTTTCTCTGGAGATGGCATCTCCTTTCTGAGGTGGAGACAGCAAGCAAGCTGCCAAGAGAAAGGCTAACCAAGGTCTGCCCAGTGCTCCCTGCCCTGCTCACTTCCCCTCTGGCTCAGGGGGATGGGTTTTGGTCCCACTACCAAGATCCACCCCAGTTGCATGATCCCAAGCAAGGCCACCTACTTCAGGAGTTTGACGTTCCAATCATATAGGCTGTCATTCACTAGTTCAACTGCATAGTATCCTGCAAGGCAGAGAAGAGGTGGGTAAACCCAACCACCCAGATTCCAGATCCCCACAGCACCACCTCAGCTAGGCAGACATCTGCTCCTGCTCCCCAAAGTGGCACTTCTCCAGAAGGATCACCCCCAGGGCAGCATTTTCCTTTGTGTTTTGACTCAGGAAAGGAGTAGGAGCACCATCACCCTCAAAGCCAGACAAACCTCCCACCCACAGCACCCTCCTTGCTTCCATCCAGCAAGAGGCAGAGATGGGAAGGTGGTTTTCTTAGAATTCCAGACTGGTCTGGGTTGGAAGGGACCCCAAGGGTCACAGAGCTCCAACCCCCTGCCACAGGCAGGGCCACCAACCTCAGGCCTGGAGCTACACAAGGTTGCCCAGGGCCCCAGCCAACCTGGCCTTGAACACCCCCAGGGACGGGGCACCCACCCCCTCTCTGGGCAGCCTGTTCCAGCCCCTCACCACTCTTTCTGGAAACAACTTCCCCCATCTAATTTAAACCTCCCCTCCTTCAGCTTTAATCCAAAGGGGGAAAGCTTCTGGCCATTACCCTCCTGACCCTGGCTGGAGAGCTCCTGCCAGGTGACCACCCTGGAGAGTGAGGCCCAAAGGCAGAGGTAGAAGTGAGGGGATGGAAAACCAAAGAGGTGCCCAGTCTGTGTACAGAATTTCCCCCCAACCTCTCCTCTCCCCCTTCCCTCCTCCAGCTTCACTCCAGCCCCCTTGTCCTGCCAGTCTCTGCCCTTGAACAAGCTGATTCCCCTCCTGTTCCTCTGCTCCCTTCAGGGACTGGCAGGCTGCAGTGAGGTCCCCCCACACCCTTCTCTTCTCCAGGCTGACCAAGTTTTGCTTCCTCTTGACAGAGCCACAACCACCAAAGGCCAGAGATCCTCTCCCTGGCTGAGCTGAACCCCTGGAAGGCTCATTAGGTACCATAAGGAACGAGGAGGAAAACCCTGGGAGGAAGATTGGGAGCAGCAGCCCCCTCCCTCGAGCCCCCCTCAGCTACTTACCGCCCTTGAAACTTGGTGATCGGTAAATATCCCTGAGCTCCTTCATTAGCCGGTCGGTGGCCTGCACAGACCCAGACACTGCACCCTACAGGGGATTTGGGAGGAGGAAAGGTGCACTGTTACCACAGTCACTCCTCCACGAGGCAAACACCAGAGCTAGGAACCCCATCCAACTCCTAGACTAAACCTCACCATGTCCCCCACCTCCACCTTCCCTTCAGCAACACCCCTCGCCCCAGATTCCACCCCAGGCTGCAGCACAAACACCTCTCTGCCCTCTCACCATAGAATGTTCTGGGTTGGAAGGGACCCCAAGGGTCAAAGAGCTTCAACCCCCCTGCCACAGGCAGGGCCACCAACCTCCAGGCCTGGAGCTACACAAGGTTGCCCAGGGCTCCATCCAACCTGGCCTTGAACACCCCCAGACACAGGGCATCACCAGCATAAGAATCTCAGCACAGGACCATGAAAACACAACCCACCAGCCACCTCCCAAAGTAAGATGCAGCTCCTGGGAGCTCCTGCCTCAGCCAGACCAGCCCTCAAAAGCTACTGTTGTACCTCTGGCTGGGGCCAGCCCCTCAGATCAAGGGCTAGCAGGGTGCCTGTGCCACTCTCACCCACTCTCTGCTCCCCCAAGCCGCCCGCCCGCCAGGTGACACGTACATTTAAGTAATCTTGCCTCTGGTTCTTTTTGATTTTCTCTAAAATGGCCAGGTTTTCCTTCCCAATGTCTTCATCCTCTGTCTTCTTCCCATCTGCTGGCTCTTCTTCTTTCATTTCATAGTGGTCCAAGTCCTCAGTGTCCTGGGGAAGGGGAGAGGAAAGATAGCACCTTCGCTACTCCCTGCTCTGAGCACTGCTGGTGGAAACTTCCCTGAACCAATAAAAATTCCCAGTACAACTCTCCAGCTCCAATCTGAGACACAACCAGGGCAGAAGACACAAAGCTTCAGTGAAGAATTCCCAGGCACTGGGCTCCCCACTGCCCTTCCAGTGCTGAATCCAGCAGGCAGAGCAGCACACTTTCCCTTCCAGCATTTAATCAGGCTCATTACAAGCTCTTTGTTCCCTGGATTCCTCCTTGCCAAGTCTCACTCCTGTTTATAATTAGCCATTAATCTTATGTAGGCTTCCAAACGAGCCCCACATAACCCAAGGGCGCTGCGTCTCGGCACTGGGGTGGCTCAAGCAGCTGAGCCACGTTATTCCCCTTCACAAACAAGAAAGCCAAGAGGAATATGGGTTCCTGGGAGCATGAGATGACAAAATTAATGGGTGTAGGACACCCTGCCCCTCCTCAAAAAGAGGTGATGTTTCACAGTGTGTCTGGAGGCTCTTTGGTCCGGTCAGCTCTGTGCAGAGCAGCCTCAGCGCTCACCCCAACCTCAGAGCACAGGCTCTGTCCCTCAGCCCATCCCATCTGGGCTGATGTGCTCAGAAGATCCCTGGTGTTAATCACCAGTAAAAACCAGTTCAGCCATCAGGGGTCCTCCACACAGATCCATCCCCTGTGTTGGCAGCTATGGACAGCAGCGGGGTCTGCGTAGCTCCGGTGTTGGTATTAAACCCTCCAACCAAGCTTTTCCTTCATCCTCTCCACACCAGCTGCTGCTATTCTGGCTGAGGAGCATTTTTGGAAAGGGCTTTGACATTTTTAGACCAGTCACAGAAGGGAAAAAAATAGATCCTTCCAGAAAATCCCTCGAGTGGATTAACCTGCATCTCAGGAGCAGGGCACGTCCGCGCCGCTCTTCCCATACAGCCCCAAAACCCTGAGCAAGAACCTTCTGCTTTACACAGGCATGGAGAGCACAATGAGGTGTTCACAGGAAGCAGGAGGGGGGGGAAGAAAAAAGGCTGGCCCTGATTTTAACAAGCTATTAACATGGCTAAAACCCCCTCCCCACTTAAAACTGGCAGGGATGCTGTTAAAGCGACCTACACCCCCACCAAGTTCTGGGGTGCCGCCGACTCGGCGCCTCTCAGCCCCAGGAGAAGAGCCTGAGGCGTTGTGAACACGTCACCATGGAGATTGAAGATTATTCCACCCACTTCTAGAGGTGTCTAAATCACAAACCAAACAACTGAAGCCTGGGGGGGGTTGTTAGGAGGGGTTTGCAGAGTGATATTCCCAGCCTGCAGCGATGTAGGGCTGCCTGCGCCGCTCCTGCCAAGGAGCTGAAGCACACGCTCAGCCCTCTCTCTATCTAATCCTCTCTGCTGGAGTCCCATTTGCCCAGTGTCATTTCCCTGCCAGTGATGAGAACCTGGAAATCCCATTGCTCCTGTGTAGATTTTGGGGCTCTGGAGCACAGCAAGGTGAGGGGAGAGGAAAGGAGCTAAAGGGGGGGATGCTCACAGCTCGCCCGTGTGCTTCGGGAGGTGGCAGCTATCACCTCTCACAGTGCTCTGTGGGTTGGGAATGTGTTGCTCCCATCTATGGCTCAGGATCTGGGTCATTGGAGCCAAAGGAAGTGTTTTTCCCCTCCAGGCTCCAGGAATTCCTCCTAGACGTGCTGCCCTTGCACCTTTCAGCAGGCATCTCCCAGCACTTACCTCTGGCATCTCTTCATCTTCTTCTTCAGAGGACACCTCTTCCTGGGTGCTCTGCAGGGACAAAAGGACAGGGATGGAGATCCTGCCTTCCCAGGTACTCCTGCTTTCCTGGACACTTCCAAGGATCAACAGGGATTTAGGAACAGAATCAAGTGAAAAGAGAAGTGATGGTAAGAGCATCCCTTTACAGGGAGCTACACCAAGAGCACCCACGACCCATGGAGCAGGGGCTGGATCCCAAGAAGAAGGATCAACGCCTCACCCACCGTGTTCCTTCTCCTTTGGGGTTACTGGGAGGACTCAGCCTCTCCAAGGAAACTCCAGGGAACTCATTTTACAGCTTCCAAAGTCTCTTCTTGAGTAACTCCTGAGTTAACTCACCTGTTCTGCTGGCAGAGGCTGGTCCAGCATTTCAACATCTGGATGTTGGGGAAGGTTGTAGAGTTTGCACAGGTCGGAGATTATTCGCTTCAGGTGCTGCAAAAGCTGCCCAGAGAGGAGAGAAGCATCAGAGCAGCACAGTGACACCCCCAGCAAGCTGAGCCCCCCCCCACTACAACACTTCCCCTGGCAAGTGAGCAAACCAAGGCCCAGGAGCAGCTCCTTCCTGTGCTGGATGGCTCCAAGCAGCAGCAGGCAAGTAGGGGGGAGGGGAAGGTGGAAGAAAATCACACCCCAGCATCAAACTCAAGTGAGAAATCCAAGCTGCTCATCCCAAATTTCCTGAACTCTTAGGAGACTCAGTGTCCCTGCCCTGCCTTGGAGTTTTACCCTCCCAAAGCAGCCCTCCCTGTCACCGTCCCTCCCTGCTCCCCAGGCAGTGTCCCCTCACCAGTGTGTTTCCTTTCCTGACTTCCACCAGCCTCTCCAGGATAGCTGCCAGGTTTGGATCATCCGACTCCACGGACCAGATCGGGGGAACAGCTGGATAAGACTCCTGGAGAGGAGAAAGGGATGTTTGAGCCACTGCAACTGCCTCCATCACGCTGACTGGAGCAGTGAGCCAGGCAGGATGGGGAGCTGCAGCCCCTCTTCCCTCCAGACATGAGTGACTGCATCCCCCTTCCAGGCTAACCCCAGGCTCAGGGCAAAACAACCCCCTGCTCCAACGGTGCTCATCTGGCTCAGCTCTGTGCCCCTTCCCCACAGCCTGGGGGGGAACACAGAGTGTGGTGACATTTTGGGCACCCCTTTGGGGTGAAGCTGTTGAGGTGGGGCAGTGAAGGGGCTTCACCTCACCAGCTCTGCAGGAGAAGGGTGAGGGATGTGTGACCCAGTTGCACAGGGGTAGAGGATGAGTGGGGGTCCTGACTCCAGGTGAAGCTGCTGGCAGCTCCTGACAGTGCCCTGAGAGTCTCCTCTGGAAAGCCCCAGGATCAGGGGCATGGGGGGGGACAGGGAATGATGGGGGGGATGTGGGGGGGTTGTCCATGCTCTGCTGCTCCCCAAACTGCAGCACCAGCAAGTTAGGACACATGCACCCCGCTGTGAACTGACCAGGAGCCAGGAACCCCTAAAACCCAGGCACTGGGGATCCAGAGAGGAGGCAATATCCCCCCTTCCCAGTACCCCCCTTCAGGCATCACTGCCCAGGGCTCCAGCACCCCCCCCAAAACCAGCACAGAACGGGGGGGCAGAGCATCCCACAGGGGAGGAAGAGGCTGTGAGGAGGAGGAGCACACCCTGTGCCTCTCCAAAGGGCTGCCAGGCTGCTACCCCCAAGGTTTGCCCTGCTGAAGGGAGCCCCGGGAAGCACGGGAACGAGCTGGGGGAGCCCCGGGGGGGGGAGAGCGGGGGGGCCTTGAGGCACCGGTGGGGGGAGGGGTCAGGCCTTGAGGACCGGGGTGGGGGGTGGAGTCGGGCCTTGAGGCACCGTCGGGGGGGGGGGCGCGCCTTGAGGCACCGTTGGGGGGACCCTGAAGCACCGTTGGGGGGGGGGGGCCTCGAGGCACCGTTGGGGGGGGGGGGGGGGTCTCGAGGCACCGATGGGGAGGGCCCTGAGGCACCGTTGGGGGGGGGGCCCTGAGGCACCGTTGGGGGGGGGGGCCCTGAGGCACCGTTGGGGGGGGGGGCCCTGAGGCACCGTTGGGGGGGGGGGCCCTGAGGCACCGTTGGGGGGGGGCCTCGAGGCACCGTTGGGGGGGGGCCCCGAGGCACCGTTGGGGGGGCCTTGAGAACCGTTGGGGGGGGCCTCGAGGCACCGTTGGGGG
The DNA here is from genome assembly GCA_022605575.1 of Laterallus jamaicensis coturniculus. Taxonomy (NCBI): domain Eukaryota; kingdom Metazoa; phylum Chordata; class Aves; order Gruiformes; family Rallidae; genus Laterallus; species Laterallus jamaicensis. The sequence goes on from JAKCOX010000085.1 coordinate 851,572, forward strand.
GGCCTTGAGAACCGTTGGGGGGGGCCTCGAGGCACCGTTGGGGGGGGGGCCCGAGGCACCGTTGGGGGGGGGGCCTCGAGGCACCGTTGGGGGGGGGGCCTCGAGGCACCGTTGGGGGGGGGCCTCGAGGCACCGTTGGGGGGGGGCCTCGAGGCACCGTTGGGGGGGGGGCCTCGAGGCACCGTTGGGGGGGGGGCCTCGAGGCACCGTTGGGGGGGGGCCTCGAGGCACCGTTGGGGGGGGGCCTCGAGGCACCGTTGGGGGGGGGCCTCGAGGCACCGTTGGGGGGGGGCCTCGAGGCACCGTTGGGGGGGGCCTCGAGGCACCGTTGGGGGGCCCACCCGCCCTGAGAGCCGCAGCACGGGGCCGGTATTCCCGTCCCGTCGTGTCCCCCCCCCCCCCCCCTCCCGCGGCCTCACCGTGATGTTGCAGTGGATACGGACGGGCCCCGGCGGCGGCCCCCGGGAAGCGGAAGCACCGGCGCGGGCCCCGGCCCCGGGGACGAACTCGCAGCTGATCTCGTCGGGACAGGCGCTGCCGATGCGGAACCGCTCGTGGCCCCGGTGGAAGATGGACTCGAGCAGCCGCAGCTCCCGCCTCAGGAGCCGCCCGGCGGGGGCCGCCGCCACCTCGGTTCCGCTCCGCCCGGGTCCCCCACCCGCCGCCGCCTGCGACCCCGCCGCCTCCTCCGCCCCCGCCCGCTGCATCTTCCCATGGAGGGACCCGCTCCGCCGCAGCCGCCGCCGCCGCCGCAGCCCCCCCGGGAGCCGGCCCAAGATGGCGGCGGGACGGCCCCGCTCTCCGGAAGTGACCCCTCCCGCCGCCAGCGGAACGGGCGGGACCACAACGACCGGAAACGCCCGCACAACCGGGGGAGGAGGAGGAGGAGGAGTGGGGAGGGAAGAGGGGGGGGGGGAAAGCCCCGAGCCGGAAGTGACGTGAGGAATCGCCCCGGGGGAGCCGAGGGGGCGGGGCCATCCCTCCCTCTCGCCCCGCCCCCCGGCGGGAGGGGTCACACGGGGTCACGGCGGGGGGGGGGAGGTACCGGGGCGGGGTGGGGGGGGGGTCCTAGGGAGCCCCATCCCCGGCTGGAGCTCCGCTACCCCCCCCTCTGTGTCCTCCTCCCCCCCCACTCCGGTTCCCGCCCCGCTGGGACCCTGCGGAGACCGGGAGCGGCGGGGCCGGGGGGGCCGGTCCCGTGTGTGTGTGTGTGTGTGTGTGTGTGTGTCCCACCCCCTTACCCCCCCCTTCCCCCCCCTCGCTGCTCTCCCTCCCCGCGGCGGGGCGGAGGCGGGGGGCGGCCCCCGGGGCCGGTGACGGCGGCGGTGACGGCGGAGGAGCGGGGAGCGCGGGGCGGCCCCGGCGCAGAGCCCGGCACCGCCTCCCGCCCGGGGCCGCCCCGCCCGGGCCGCCGCCGCCGGCTCCAGCACCGCGGAGAGCGCGGGCAGCACCGGGGACAGCGCCCGGGCACCGGCAACGGCACCGGCAGCGGCACCGGCAGCGGCACCGGCAGCGGCACCGGCAGCGGCCCGCCCCCATGGCGCTGCTCCGCGTCCTCTGCCTCCTCGCCGCCCTCAGACGTAAGTGCCGGGGGCCGGGGGTGGGGCGGGCACCGGCACCACCGGGGAGGGGACCGGACCGGACCGGGCCCCGGGGATGCGCCTGTTGCACAGGACCAACCGGTGATGCCCCGGTACCGACCTCGCACAGCACCGGTACCGGTCGGGCCGACTGCTGTTCCCCGCCCGGCCCGGCGGCGCTCGCTCCCCGCCCCCCTCTCCATCCATCCATCCATCCATCCATCCATCCATCCATCCATCCATCCATCCATCCATCCCCCCCATCCCCGGGGCTCTGCGGTCCCCGCCGCACCGATGGGCCCGGGGGCTCCGGCTGCCTGAACTGCCCCCCCGGGGCGGTGCCGAGGGGAGTCGGGGTGGGGAGAGGGGAACACAGGGTCGGGCCGGGGTGGGCAGAAGCAGCACCCAGCTCCAGGCCCTGCCCGGATCCCCCTCGGACCCACTCCTGCACAAACCCCCCCGTACCACCCCCTCGAGCCTCCCCATCTCCCCTCCCAACCCCCCATTCCCACCCTGAGAGCAGCCTGTACCCGGCTGTGACCCCCACACACCCACCCTGGAGCACAGGCTCAACCCCAACCCCAGGGTGGGGGGGTCCGGAGCCTCCCGGGGGGGATCCCTGCCCACCACCCGTGGGGCTCAGCCTCCCCCCCGCACCCCAGGGAGCCTGGGCACGGACACAGAGGAGCGGCTGGTCGAGTATCTGCTGGACCCTGCACGCTACAACAAGCTGATCCGGCCGGCGACCAACGGCTCCGAGCTGGTGACCGTGCAGCTGATGGTGTCGCTGGCGCAGCTCATCAGTGTGGTGAGTTGGCCGGGGCTCTGCTCCCCCAGCCCCCCTGCAGCCCTCCTCCCCCATTCCCTCGGCACTCTGAGTAACCGTCCCCGCTCTCTCCGCAGCACGAGCGGGAGCAGATCATGACCACCAACGTCTGGCTGACCCAGGTGGGAACTCTGGACTTTGCCATGGCCCTCAGCCCCCTGTGCCCACCCCAAGGACCCACATCCATCTTGCCCTGGGACCACCCTGCACCCTCTCCTGGGTTTTCCCTACATCCACCCAACCCTGTGACCCCCACCCCTGCTCCAGGCCATCCCATACACCCTGTGTGGGACCCCCCACATCCACCCCACCCTGAGCCCCCCCTGCCTGTGGCTGGGCTGGGCTGAGCTGAGCCTGCCTGTCCCCAGGAGTGGGAGGACTACCGCCTCACCTGGAAGCCAGAGGACTTTGACAACATGAAGAAGGTCCGCCTGCCCTCCAAGCACATCTGGCTGCCCGATGTGGTGCTCTACAACAAGTAGGTGCTTTTATTTCAAGGAGGGGGGTTGGGGGGTGGGTGGGCTGTACATGCCCCAACCCCATGTGGGGCTTGGGGCGGTGCTGTTGCAGGGCCAGGGCTGACAGTGAATCCCTTTACCCCAGCGCTGATGGGATGTATGAGGTCTCCTTCTACTCCAACGCCGTCATCTCATACGATGGCAGCATCTTCTGGCTGCCTCCGGCCATCTACAAGAGCGCCTGCAAGATCGAGGTGAAGCATTTCCCCTTCGACCAGCAGAACTGCACCATGAAGTTCCGCTCCTGGACCTACGACCGCACCGAGATCGACCTGGTGCTGAAGAGTGAGGTGGCCAGCCTGGATGACTTCACGCCCAGCGGCGAGTGGGACATCGTGGCGCTGCCAGGACGGCGCAACGAGAACCCTGATGACTCCACCTACGTAGACATCACCTACGACTTCATCATCCGGCGCAAACCGCTCTTCTACACCATCAACCTCATCATCCCCTGCATCCTCATCACCTCCCTGGCCATCCTGGTCTTCTACCTCCCATCCGACTGCGGCGAGAAGATGACGCTCTGCATCTCTGTCCTCCTCGCCCTCACCGTCTTCCTGCTGCTCATCTCCAAGATCGTACCCCCCACCTCCCTGGACGTACCGCTGGTGGGCAAGTACCTCATGTTCACCATGGTGCTGGTGACCTTCTCCATCGTCACCAGCGTCTGCGTCCTCAACGTGCACCACCGCTCGCCCACCACGCACACCATGCCGCCCTGGGTCCGCACCCTCTTCCTCTCCAAGCTCCCGGCGCTGCTCTTCATGAAGCAGCCGCGGCAGAACTGCGCCCGCCAGCGCCTGCGCCAACGCCGGCACACCCAGGAGCGGGCTGCCACCGCTACCCTCTTCCTCCGGGCTGGAGCTCGTGCCTGCACCTGCTATGCCAACCCTGGTGCTGCCAAAGCTGAGGGGCTCAATGGATACCGGGATCGGCAGGGCCAAGCGCCGGGCACCGCGGGCGGCTGTGCCTGCGGGCTGGAGGAGGCGGTGGATGGGGTGCGCTTCATCGCCGACCACATGCGCAGTGAGGATGACGACCAGAGCGTGAGTCAGGGTGGGGTGGAGAGGGGATGTGGGGTGCATGCAGGGCTGTGGGGTGCATCACAGGAAGGGATGAGCACCAAGGAGGGTGTCTTGGGGTCCCCCCCTGCTTCTCCTGACCGTAGCCAGAAGCAGTTGTCCCAAAACCCAGGAGGCTCCCAAGAGGATGGACCCCATGTGGCACCATGAGGCTGCAGAATTTGGGAGAGCTGGACCCGGATGGAGCTGCAGGGCTGGGGGATGCTGTGTCTCCCCCACTGCTGCCAGCTCAGCTCACCAGGGAGATGAGTTTCCTGGTGGCAATGGGGGGGGTTTGGGAGGGGTGTGTGAGCCCGGCAGGGCCCACAGCGGGCTCGCAGGCAGCCCTGGGAGCTGCAGTGCTGAGGGAGCAGATGCGGGGCTCAGCTCCACACTGGAAGCAGCACAGGGGTGATTTTGGAGGCTCTGACCTGACCCAGCACCTCTCCTGCCCCCACGTAGGTGAGCGAGGACTGGAAGTACGTGGCCATGGTCATCGACCGCCTCTTCTTGTGGATCTTTGTCTTCGTCTGTGTCTTCGGCACCGTCGGCATGTTCCTCCAGCCTCTCTTCCAGAACTACACCACCAACTCCCTGCTGCAGCTCGGCCAGGGCACCCCAACCTCCAAATAGTGCCCAGGGGGGGAAACCATGCACCCCACCCACCCCACCAGCCGCAAGGACAGCGGGTTCAGCACCCTCTCCTTGCTGCTGAGCCGGGGACCAGGCGTTCCTGGGGGGGCTGGAGAGCTGGGTGCTGGGCTCCAGCTGGGTTCTCCAACCAATAAATATTCACACTGGAGGGGGCTGGTTCATTTTAGTGTTGTTTCATCCCTCACCGCTCCCTGCAGGCAGGAGGGAACAGGATGGGGCCAGGGATGAGGTGGAGTGGGCTCCATTCTCAGGTAGGAATTGGCTCTGGAAGAGGAAAATCACGATTGCTGAGGGATGGAGGGTGGTGGCAGGGATGTACCCAGCTCCCTCCCACACTCTGGGGAGCATTGGTGCCACACCACCCCTCCTGCTGATGTGGGGCCAGGGGTCTGTGTCCCAGCATGCAGCCCCCAGCCTGTGCACCGTCCCAGGGACCCCCAGAAGCAGCAGAGGTGAGGGGCAAAGGGAGGATGAGGAGGATGGCGCTGCTTTGCTCCATCTCCTGGAGGTGAGTGCATGGACCAGGCAGGAGGATGCTATTTTTAGGCCCTACCTAGGAGTGCCGGGGGCTGCTCCACGCTCGGGCAGCGCCGCCGTCCCTTGCTGAACTCCAGGCTCACTGGAGCAGAGAGAGAAACTGTGCAAGGAATGAAAAGGAGAAATAGGAATCACAACTGGAGCTGGGAGCAGCCAGGCCCCTCACCATGGGGAAATGGGGGTGTGTTTGGGGGGCTGGGTGTTTGGGCAGCAGGGACAGCGTTCCCTTCACCGACACTTCACCTGGACAGAGAAACACGGGGCCACTCCAGCTGCCTGATGATCCTCTCACAGCAGCACCCTGGTAGTGAAGCTTTGCCCCAAAGCTGCACCCTGCCAGCCCTCTGCCTGGGCCTCATCCTGCTTCTCCCAGCTCTGCATCCCCTCTGCTGCCAGTGTAGCCCTAGGAGAGCACAGGGAGCAGAGACACGAGTCCCTGAACGGTGGGAGGGTGTGGGGAGCACGTTGGGAACGCTGATACCCCCCCAAGTGCAGCACCCTGGGGAGCTGGCAGGATGATGGGGCAGGGGGAGGGTGCTGAGGCCACTGCCACCCATCACAGCTCTGCAGCACAGTCAGGACCTGATCATCATCTGGCTGCTGTGGGCAGGGTGAGCCTGTGGGGTGCAGCACTGACACATTGGGGTACCCACCGCTCCCCTTTCCTGTGGGGAGGCACAGACAAACCTGAGCCAGAGCCAGATCTGGGGTCTTGCTCCCCAGGCTGGGCTCCCCCAGCCTCAGGACTTGGGTTTGGGCTATGCTTCCCTGCTGCCCAAGCACGCTGGTGGCAACTGGCCTGGCCCAGGCACAGCCAGCACACGCTGTGCTGCAGGAGAGGGGCTGGGGCTGCTCTGCACCACCCCAAAAACCTTCTACAAGCACAGGGGAGTTCAGACAGGAGCAGCCACCTAACACAGCCTATAGCTACCTCCAGCCTTCCCAAGAGCCCTCCTGGGACTGGAGAGGACACACTGCACCCAGACAGTGAGGGGAAGGACCCCCAGCATTTCAAGGTACCCCCCCAAACCCCACGTAGCTCCAGGCAGGGCCCTTCCATCACCCCACAGGGATTAACACAGGCACAGCACAGAGCCAGCTAATAAAACAGGAACTCTGGGGGTGTTTTTTATTATTAACATGGAATGTTACTCTTGTCCTGCTGGCATCTTGCAGAGCTCAGTCCCATGGCCCAGCTCCAAGGGGCTCCCAGCCACCACTCCCCAGAGACACACACAAGACCAACCAGGCAGTTTGGGTTTAGTTTAGGTTATTTTTTCTTTTTTCATTGTTTTCCTATTTTATCCTCCCAAAAAGAGAAAATTTGCCTCAAAAACCTGCCAAAGGGCTCTGTAGTGCATGGTCCAAAGGTTTCAAGTGACAAATCTTGAGAAACCCTCTGGTTTCTTGTGCCTTCTTTTAAAAAAATCACCAAAACAGGAGACAAAAAAATACAATAAAGGCCAAGTGGAGAATGAATCTGCCCTAGTTTAAAAAAGAGATGCTATTTTTCATGCATGTTTTAAAAAGAGAAAGGTCAAGGGCTCAGAGTAAACAAGAACAAAGAGAAGGCAGCCAGGCCTAAAGGGGAAAACTGCTGATTCTGCTTCAGAAAGGGGGTGTGCAAGGAGGATGGGGATCCCCCTGCACATGCCTGTGCACTCACCCCCCTCACAAGGCGCCTTGTTATGCATCTAGGGAGGAGAAGTTGTCTTCCTCTTGGGGTTTGGGGATCCAGCTGCCATAACCCATCTCTTCCAGTGTGCTGAAGAAGCACTGCTTGGCTTCTTGGTAGGCCACAGCAGCTTCCTTAGCATCTGAGTAGATGGAGAGGTGCTGGAGGTCTTTGCGGTTTGTCTTGGCACATAACTGCTGGAAGAGGGTGAATATTTTCCTCTTGGAAACACGAGATACTTCCAGCTTCAGGCTGAGAAGGGAAACAGAGGTAGAGAGGAGGGACAGTTAGAAACTGGATGAAATTCAATAAAAGCAAGTGGAGAGTCTTGCACCTGGGGAGGAACAACCCCATGTATCAGTACAGGCTGGGGGGGAGCTGCTGGAGAAGAGCTCTGTGGAGAAGGAGCTGGGGGTGCTGGTGGGTGACAGGGTGGCCATGAGCCAGCAGTGTGCCCTGGGGCTGAGAGAGACAATGGGATCCTGGGGGCATCAGGAGGAGTGTGGCCAGCAGGTCACAGGAGGGGATCCTCCCCCTCTGCTCTGCCCTGCTCAGGCCTCATCTGGAGTGTTGTGTCCAGTGCTGGGCTCCCTGGGATCAAAAGGACAGGGATCTCCTGGAGAGAGTCCAGAGAAGGGCTATGAAGATGATTAGGGGCCTGGAGCATCTCCCCTATGAGGAAAGGCTGAGTAAGTTGGGACTCTTCAGCCTTGAGAAGAGAAGACTGAGGGGGGACCTAATTAAAGTCTATAATTATCTGAAGCAGGGGATGCAGGGGGAATCAGCCAGCCCCTTTTCAGTGTCTGTGGGGACAGGACAAGGGGCAATGGCTGCAAGTTGGAGCACAGGAAGTTCCACACCAACATGGGGAGGAACTTTTCCCCAGTGAGGGTGAGGGAGCCCTGGGACAGGCTGCCCAGGGGGTGTGGAGTCTCCTTCTCTGGAGAGATTCCAGCCCCATCTGGATGCCTGTCTGTGCAGTATGAGCTGGGGAGCTGCTTTGGCAGGGGGGTTGGACCGGATGATCTCTTGAGGTCCCTTCCAACCCCTACAACTCTGTGATTCTATGACATGACACTCAGATGGGCAAAAAGGAGGAGGAAAAACCTGCAGTGGGATGCCTGTGAGATTTCCTGTCTCAGTGGGGTTCTGCTGTAGGGTACCTGGCTGGGGGATACTTTGTTTTGCTTGCAGAGCACTTGTGGACATGGGTTTGGAATCCCTCTCCCCAAAACACACCACATTTAAGGTGCTGTAACAGTGCAGAGCGTACTCCTGAGTTCAGAGCTTCCCCCCCCCTCCCCAAAGAGAAAAGCAGTGTCAGGAAAGGCTCTTCTTACCCCTCCACTTTCCCTTTCGTGCCATCCAAGACTTCAACTTCACTTTCATCAGCAAGACACCAATTCACTGAAGATTCCTTCGTCTTCCCCGTCTGCCTCGCGGAGTCATAGACGCTGACTCGCCCAACCTGGGTGAGAAAGGGGGGGTCAACACCAGTCCTGCTGTGTTAGCTTGCTGGTAAGGGGAGCCTCTTGCCTCCTCTGTGCCCTGGAGGCAGGGGTTCAGCTCATCCCAAACTTCCCAGCACAGCAAGTGCTAGGTTCTTACTCAGCTGAAGGCTACAGGGGTGACCTTGGTCTCATTTTTCCCAGCTCAAGTAATTCCAGCAAGCCCTGGGTGCTGTGGGACAACACAAAGGGGGCCCTGGGTGCTGTGGGACAACACAAAGGGGGCCCTGGGATGACATGAATCATAGAATCCCAGACTGATCTGGGTTGGAAGGGACCCCAAGGATCACAGAGCTCCAACCCCCCTGCCACAGGCAGGGCCACCAACCTCAGGCCTGGAGCTACACAAGGTTGCCCAGGGCCCCAGCCAACCTGGTCTTGAACACCCCCAGACACGGGGCACCCACCCCCTCTCTGGGCAGCCTGTTCCAGCCCCTCACCACTCTCTCTGGAAACAACTTCCCCCATCTAATTTAAACCTCCCCTCCTTCAGCTTTAATCCATTCCCCCAAAGGGGGAAAGCTTCTGGCCATTAACCTGCTAACCCTGGCTGGAGAGCTCCTGCCAGGTGACCACCCTGGAGAGTGAGGCCCAAAACCCAAGGGCAGAGGTAGAAGTGAGGGGATGGAAAGCCAAAGAGGTGCCCAGTCTGTGTTACCTTGGGGTGGTTGATGTGATACGGGGCCGGGAGCCTCTCCTGCAGCGTGCTCCCATCTCTCACAACGCGGCAGCAGATCGCACGCGTCAAGTGTCCCTGACTGTACAAGTAACCTGTGAGGAGAGAGGTGAAGGCATCAGGAGAGAAGAACCGCATGGGGGTGACTGCCAGACCAGACCCTGAGAGCCCCAGCGCTTCTCCTAAGCTCCAGATCAAAGCTGTGTGCACCTCAGATGTGCAAGATGAAGGTTTACAGACTACAAAACCTTTCACTGAAGACACCAACCAGGTGAGTTTTGTCTCACTCTCCTGGATCACACTCTACAAAACCTGGGAGAAAACCCACTCCAGCCACAGCATTAAAACCCCACAAACGCCCTTTTCGCTTCCAAACCCAAACAGCTCTGCTAAGAACAACAGTTCAGTTCCTCCCACAGCCTCCACAGACAAGGTTTACCATCAGAGAAGATTACAGTAGGTCCCAGTACATCCATCCCAACCCAGAAAGGCCAGCGGGTCGGCCTCCTCACTGAGAGGTGACTGTGCCCCTGGACTGGGTACTGGGGAGGCTGCACCTCGAGTGCTGGGTCCAGTTCTGGGCTCCTCAGCATCAGATGGACATTGAGGTCCTGGAGTGAGTCCAGAGAAGGGCAACCAGGCTGGGGAAGGGGCTGGAGGGCAAATCCTCTGAGGAGCAGCTGAGGGAGCTGGGGGTGTTCAGTCTGGAGAAGAGGAGGCTGAGGGGAGCCCTTCTCCCCACCTACAACTACCTGAAGGGAGATTGTAGAGAGGTGGGGGATGGTCTCTTCAGCCAGGGGACAGGAGATGGGACAAGGGGCAACGGGCTCAAGCTGCCCCAGGACAGGGTCAGCTCAGATGGGATGGAAAAGTTCTTCCCTGGCAGAGTTGTGGGGCTGTGGCACAGGCTGCCCAGGGAGGGGCTGAGTCACCCCTGGGGGTGTTTAAAAAAGGGGAGATGAGGTGCTCAGGGCTCTGGTTTAGCACAGGATGGGAATGGTTGGTCTTGATGATCTTCAAGGGCTTTTCCAACCTGGTGATTCTGTGATAGTCTCATACCAAGTGTAACAGAGCTGAGATAAACAGGTTCCAGGAAGTGGGACAACAATGCTCCCTGCAAGCCAAGGATGTTCCAGCGTAAGATCTTGTCACTGCAGGACATGGTCCGTAACCGCTCCCCGTGCTGGATCCCATCCCACGTGGGGACGATGTCGCTGGACTCCACAGGAATGGTTCCTTCTCCTGCATGAGAGAAGAAAGGGCTTTCTGTGAAGAGGGAGGTAGTTGGATCTGGTTTTACTTCTCATTATCCAACTCTGTTTTTTTCCTGTGTGCAGTGTAAGAAATTAGAAACCACAGAATAGGAAAAAAAAACCCCCTGTTCTGCCTGTGACACTGACTGTGGAATGATCTTTCCCTGCCCTTATCTCCACTCCTGAGCCTCTCAGTGTCTATCTTCTCCCCTGTTCAGCTGAAAAGAGGAGGGATGGAGCAGCTTTGGTGGGCATTTGGCCTCCAGCCAGAGCCAAACCACCACAACATGTCTGAAGCAGAAGGAAATAACATACTCCTGTTAGTGCCCAACAGGCAGAGAAGGGACTAATGCCCCCCCATCTCTTTTACCCACCCTCTCTGGCTCCCAAATGCTTCAAACCCCACCACAGAACCACAAAGAAACAGGTAAGGAAGCTGTGGAGCTTCAGAAAGTCTCAGGGGAAGAGAGCTGGGGCCATCCCACCACACAGGGAGCAAACAAACTCACCATTCTCCACCTTGGTCCTCAGCTTGCCTTGTTTGGGGTTCTCAAAGAGGGGCTGATGCTGGCTTGGCCCCACCACGCTTGCCTGGTCGCTGCAGGACTTATCAAAGAGTGCCCCATCTCCACAGGGTGCTGTGCTAGAAAACAAACACTCCCCAGGTCAGCACCCAGGGCCAGGACAGTCCTGCTGATACCAGTCACCCCCCAGACACACACAAACCTGATGTAGAGGTGAAACGTCACCCCACTCTTTATTTTGAGTCTCTTCTCTCCCGCCGGCTCGAAAATGCTCTCTGCTGCTGAGGAAGGATTAGATGGGTCATACTTCATCAACTCACTGTAGAGAAACCTGGAAAGAGTAAAAACAGGTCCAAAAAAGGTCACTTTGGTCATTGGATAAGGAGCACATCAACCAAACCACTGCCATGCTCAGGACATGCAGGGTCCCTGAGCTCTGCCTCTTGCACCGGTTCCTGGTCGTGCTGCATAGGAGATCAAGGATCAGGAGCTGCAGCTGAGGATACCCAGAGGCCAAACTGTGTTTGATGCTACCAAAAAAGCATGAAATAAAGCAGATTTCCTGCCATGGAAGGGACAGGCATTAGAAAAGAAGGTTTCTGTCAGGGGAGACCTTATCACTCTCTCCAACTCCCTGGAAGGAGGTTGTGGGGAGCTGGGGGTCAGCCTCTTCTCACAGACAGGATGAGAGGGAATGGCTGTGAGTTGTACCAGGGGAGGTTTGGGTTAGAAATGAGGAGAAATTTCTTCTCAGAAGGAGTGGTTGGGCATTGGAATGGGTTGCCTAGAGAGGTGGTGGAGTTACCATCCCTCAGGGTGTTCAAGGAAAGGTTGGGTGAGGGGCTTAGCGACGTGGGTGAGTGAGGAGTAGAGGTGGTGGTGGGGGGTGGCTGGACTGGATGATCTTGGGAGGTCTTTTCCAACCTTCTGTGAGAAAGGAGCCTGGCTGGCTGCTGCTGGCATGCATCTGAGCCAAGCATGAAGAAGACTTCAAGGTTGTTAACCCAGCACCTTTAGTCAGCACTGAGTCTGCATTCAGGGTGAACAGCCCAGGGGCAGGTAAGTGATACCATCAGCACAACCCCACGGTCTGCTCACAATGACCGGATCCTTTACGGTTCCTTCTGAGCACAGGGAAGAACCTTGAGGTGTCTGAAACAGCATCAAGGACTAAAGAAAAACCTCCTAGAGACTCCTCAAGCAGAGCCTGGGCAGGGATTTGTTTGGCAAGGAGAGGTGGAGCTTGTTGTTCTCATCTCTGACAGGCTCTGCTGTGTCTGAGCAGCCCAGCGGCCACGGCTGTCAAGATTTAACAGCTGAGACAGAGAGCAGTAAGGAAGAGTGGGATCCTTTGAGACTACAGCTTGCTGGGGAGCTGCCCTCTTGATTTATCAACACAAACACACTGGATAGTGCATTGCATATTGGATTTGCAGATGACACCAAGCTGAGTGGTGTGGTCGACACCCTAGAAGGAAAGGAGCCATCCAGAGGGATCTTGACAGGCTGGAAAGATGGGCCTGGGGGAACCTAATGAGGTTCAACACTGCCAAGGGTCAGGGGTGGCACTTGGGCTGGAAGAATCCCAGACACAGATACAGGCTGGGAGAAGAGGTCCTGGAGAGCAGCCCTGTGAGAAGGACCTGGGGGTCATGGGGGGTGAGGAGCTGAACATGAGCCAGCAGTGGCTCTGGCAGCTGGGAAGGGCGATGGGATCCTGGGCTCCATCAGCAGAGGGGTGGCAGCAGGGACAGGGAGGGGATTGTCCCTCTCTGCTCTGCCCTCCCCCAGCTGGATCCTGTGTCCAGAGCTGGGGCCCAACACAAGGAAGATGTGGGGCTGTTGGAGAGGGGTCAGAGGGGCCATGGAGATGCTCAGAGGGCTGGAGCAGCTCCCCTCTGGAGAGAGGCTGAGGGAGCTGGGCTGGGTCAGCCTGGAGAAGAGAAGGCTGGGGTGGGACCTCATTGCAGCCTGCCAGTGCCTGAAGGGAGCAGAGGAACAGGAGGGGAATCAGCTTGTTCAAGGGCAGAGACTGGCAGGACAAGGGGGATGGAGTGAAGCTGGAGGAGGGAAGGGGGAGAGGAGAGATTGGGGGGAAGTTCTGTGCAGAGAGAGTGGGGAGGGGCTGGAACAGTCTGCCCAGAGAGGGGGTGGGTGCCCTGTGTCTGGGGGTGTTCAAGGCCAGGTTGGCTGGGGCCCTGGGCAACCTTGTGTAGCTCCAGGCCTGAGGTTGGTGGCCCTGCCTGTGGCAGGGGGTTGGAGCTCTGGGACCCTTGGGGTCCCTCCCAACCCATGCCATTCTATGATATGTTTCTCCTAAAGCCCTGATCCAGACAGGACATGGGGATGAGACCTACAGATTCCCCAGCACCTTGGCTCAGACTGAAGCAGCACCTTGCATGCAGGATGCTTTAAGTCCACCAGATGTGACCCTCAGGCTCTTGGCAAGTTTCCAGTTCAGTACTAATTTGGGAAGCATCCAGGCACTGCTTGCTCTCATCAGAAATAACCCCCCCTCTATTTAACACATGGGTAAACAGGAGTGCTAGAGGGTCACAGCCTCTCACAGCACAGCAAGGCATCACAGCTACATCCCTCCAGAATGGGTCAGAGCCTCTCAGCAGGCCCCTCTCCTCCCTCCTTTGGGTTTCCTCTTGTCTCACCTCATAAAGCCTCTTCGAGAAATGATTTCTGCATGAGAGTCATTCACTGTCTCCCCCTTCAAGCTCAGCTCCTCCCCTTTCACACAGCGATTCCCTGGAAGAAATAAGGCAAGTTTCAAAGTCAACATGCAGCTTCAGAGAGCTTCAGCCCCCCTTCCCCAGCCTCAGCTCCCCCCTTCCCCCAGCCTCACCTCCCCCCTTCCCCCAGCCTCACCTCCCCTCTTCCCCCAGCCTCACCTCCCCTCTTCCCCCAGCCTCACCTCCCCCCTTCCCCAGCCTCACCTCCCCCCTTCCCCAGCCTCACCCCCCCCTTCCCCAGCCTCACCTCCCCCCTTCCCCAGCCTCACCCCCCCCTTCCCCAGCCTCACCCACCCCCCCTTCCCCAGCCTCACCCACCCCCCCTTCCCCAGCCTCACCCACCCCCCCTTCCCCAGCCTCACCCACCCCCCCCCTTCCCCAGCCTCAGCCCCCCCCTTCCCCAGCCTCAGCCCCCCCCTTCCCCAGCCTCAGCCCCCCCCTCCCCAGCCTCAGCTCCCCTTCCCCAGCCTCAGCCCCCCTGTCCCCTCCCCAGCCTCACGCCCTCCTCCCCAGCCTCACCCCCCCCTCCCCAGCCTCATCTCCCTGGGCTCCTGAGCAGCAGCACCACAGTGACCCTGATTAAATCATGATCCCAATCCAAGTCTTTAGGACAATGAAGGGACAAAGAGCTCCCACTACTTCAGGGACAGTGGTGACTTTATGACTGCTACAGGTTTAGGGTCAGTGTCCCTTGCTGAGTGCTGTTCAGCCCAGCACCCTGGGTGGAAGTGTGGCAGCTTCCAGGGAAGGAAGGGAACCAGGTAAGAGGAACCACAGGATCTTGTGCTGTCCAACACATGGAATCCATGCTCTGGTGCACACACCAGCACACAGCAACACCAGCAAAGATGAAGAGCAATATAGCTGCAGGCACATTTGCTTTGTTCTCTCCCCATAACCAGACCACACCATGGAGAACCCTGGGAATGTTTCAGGTGACAGGGTGGCCATGAGCCAGCAGTGTGCCCTGGGGCTGAGAGAGACAATGGGATCCTGGGGGCATCAGGAGGAGTGTGGGCAGCAGGTCACAGGAGGGGATCCTCCCCCTCTGCTCTGCCCTGGGCAGGCCCCAGCTGGAGTGTTGTGTCCAGTGCTGGGCTCCCTGGGATAAAAAGGACAGGGATCTCCTGGAGAGAGTCCAGAGGAGGCTGAGGAGATGCTGAAGGGCCTGGAGCATCTCCCCTGGGAGGAAAGGCTGAGTGAGCTGGGGCTGTTCAGCCTGGAGAGAAGACTGAGGGAGGACCTTATTAATGTTTATAAATATCTGAAGTATGGGGTGCAGGGGGAAATGGCCAGCCCCTTTTCAGTGTCTGTGGGGACAGGACAAGGGGCAATGGCTGCAATTTGGAGCACAGGAAGTTCCATACCAACATGGGGAAGAACTTTTCCCCAGTGAGGGTGAGGGAGCCCTGGGACAGGCTGCCCAGGGGGTGTGGAGTCTCCTTCTCTGGAGAGATTCCAGCCCCATCTGGATGCCTGTCTGTGCAGTATGAGCTGGGGAGCTGCTTTGGCAGGGGGGTTGGACCCCAGGAGCTCTGGAGGTCCCTTCCAACCCTTATGATTCTAGGATTCTTACCCTCTCTGAAGACCCCAACAGCAAGAGCCATTCCCTAGTCAATGGAATCTAGAGACAATACGAGTGCTCAGCTTATGCTGGAAGGAGCTGTTTGTACCTGTCCCAATGCTGACCACCACTCCCAGGTCCTCTTTCCCTTTCCTCATGATGATGGCAGCCAGAATCTTCCTCCCCAGCAGGCTGTGCTGGATGCGAGCGGTGAGGCTGTTGAAGCGCTGGTGGCTCAGCATGGCCATCTGATCGTGCAGGGTGCTGCCACTCACAGGGAGCTGGAACACAAAGACCAGCACCCCTAAGAGATCAGGAGTAGGGCATGGAACAAAGCAGCTCAAGGAGTAGCTGTCTGACCTGCAGTGCAATGATCAGAGCAGAAGGCACAGAGAAAACAGGAGCTATGGGTGTGATGTTGGGAGCAGGGCAGTATCCTGTCAAGGGGTAGGGAGAGTTTTTTTAGGGATTTTCCCACTCCAATAGGGGAGTAGTGGGGTTTTCCCACTCCAATAGAGGAGCAGTGGGGTTTTCCCACTCCAATGCTTTGAGTTCTGCTTTGAGCACAGCACTAAAAGCCAGCAGCAGGTTGTCCTCCTGGCAGTGAGCAAAACGGGCTTCCTGAGGCTGCCAAGGGAAACCCCCCTCCTTGAAAAGGAACCAAACCTCTTCCCAGAGGCTCAGCCAAGGAAATCTGGAGGAATTCCTTCTCCAGCTGCCTGTGAGGAGATTACACAGTCACTCCCACTGCAGATGGGCATTTCCCTTCTCTAGCACTGCCTGACAAATCCTCCCCTGATGGCTTTTCTATTTAGATCTTCAGCTGTGCAATCTGGAACAGGGTTTTGAAGAGTTCACCAAAACTTTAAGCATGATTTAAAGCAGCACAAGGTTTGGGACAGCCACCCTGTCACAACCAGAGCTTTGCTGTTATCTGACCTGTGAGGTTCTGTTTTGAGCTGACCCCAAATTTTTAATGCAGCATGAAGGAATCTGGAAGGAGAGGGGGGGAAAAAATAAATCACAATTAAAACCTGAGTAAACTCCACAATGGGAATATATTTCAGTAGCTTGTGGAAGAATTTTATGAGAGTTTAGCCCTAAAGCTGATGCCAGCAGGAGGGAAGAGAGCATCCATGCCCTGAGGAAACATCTAACCCAGTTTAGGAAAGTGTCAGCTTCTTTATACCTTCAAACAAGATGTTGCAGTTGATGGTGAAGGCATTTTTCTGCTGGACTGAACAGCACAGGACAGGCAGGGATATAAAAGCAGTGCTAGTTTGGGAGGAAAAGGATTTACCTCAGTCATGTTCATCCCTTCCAGACGCTCCATCTTCTCCATTTCCCCAATGAGGACTCTGAGTGCTGCATCAGCTGCCTCCTGCTTGCCCTGCTTCTTATTGTGTGCGGTGACGGCTGGGAACCAGCGGCCTCCAACCTTTGCCTGATAGACAAACCTGTAAAGACACCAACACGCCACTGAGAAACCAAGGAAACTACAGATTTCAGTCTGGTTTTTTAACTCTCAGTGGAGGGGGGCTTGTTATCTGAAGGAAGTCATCCAGAGGGATCTTGACAAGCTTCTTGCTCCCTGCTTCTGCTGGTGGGAATCGGCGCCCGTTGATCACTGCCTGGAACTTAAAGCTTTGGGGAGAGAAAAACCAAAGGGGTTCAATTGAGAGGTGAAAAGGGTGCTTTTCCCAAAGCAAGCAGGTAAAGCTGCTCTTGGAATTCAAGAGAGGAAGGATATCTAGCTCCTGGTTTGGAGAGGAACCCCAAACTGCCCTGTGCAGAAGAGAAAAATAGGAAGTTGTGTCCCTGGAGGGATCTGGACAGGCTGGAAAGGTGGGTGTGGGTGAACCTGATGAGGTGCAACCCTGCCAAGGGTCAGGGGTGGCACTTGGGCTGGAAGAATCCCAGACACAGATACAGACTGGGAGAAGAGCTCCTGGAGAGCAGCCCTGTGAGAAGGACCTGGGTGTCAGGGTGGATAAGGAACTGAACATGAAGCAGCAGTTGTGCTCTGGCAGCTGGGAAGGGTGATGGGATCCTGGGCTCCATCAGCAGAGGGGTGGCAGCAGGGACAGGGAGGGAACAGGCTGCCCAGAGAGGGGGTGGGTGCTCCGTGTCTGGGGGTGTTCCAGGCCAGGTTGGATGGGGCCCTGGGCAACCTTGTGTAGCTCCAGGCCTGAGGTTGGTGGCCCTGCCTGTGGCAGGGGGTTGGAGCTCTGTGACCCTTGGGGTCCCTTCCAACCCAGATCATTCTATGATTCTATGATCATAAGGTTTGGCAGAGGCAGCAGTTCAGTTTGCTGCCACCTTAGAACCACAACAGGAATTTCTTTGCCCTTTCTCCAGGACAACAACAATGCAGAGTTGCCTCCTAGACAGATGCAGCCACTTACTTGGGGTCATGGGGGGGTCCTGACTGGTCAATGAGTTTGAATTCTGCAGCGAATCCATTGGAGCGGGCGTATTCCAGCAGCCCACTGACAGGGTTGGCATGAAGGTACTTGAGGAGCTCCCCAACAACCTTCACCTTCACCACCTTGGACTCATCTGGACTGGAGATCTGTGGTCCACAGCTGTGTATGGACTGGTCAGTGTTGGGCTTCACAACAGGCTGGAGCAGAGTTAGAGGGGAGAAGGGTGTTAAATACAGGGCAGTTGGTACTGTTCCAGGCCAAGAGCGCTCAGCAAACCTCTGCTAGAGCCACCACATGACTTTGTGGGGTGAAATCCATTGGAAAACAAAATGAAGGTCACAGGGAAACCCAACCCAAACCCACTTGGATCTTAGAAAGAAGCTCTTTGTACCTGTTCAGGCAAGGCATGAGGTACAGACTCTCCAGAAAGAATCTTCACAGCAAGTTCTGCTGCCATTTGCTTTGCTCCCTTCTTGCTGTTTCCTACCACAGCAGGGAAATTTTGGTCACCCATTTTCACACAGTAGCTGAACCTGTCAGGACATTACAACACATGAAAAACATTAAGAAGATGTGTTTCCATCTGTTTATCATCCCCTTCTCCCAGTTCAAGTTTAATCCTTCAGGGTTATCTCCAATTTAAATCTATAACAATGTCTTAAATATTCCCAGCAGAGCACTACACCAGGTGGGGTGCAGGACTGGAACCTGTTCCTGGCCTCTGGAATCTGTTCCTGGCCTGTGAGGAGAAAGAGCACCCTTTGTCTGAGGAACATCATGGGTTTGGGGCTCTTTCTGGAGGCTGATGTCTTGGAGGAGCTGTGCCCAAACTCCTCAGAGAAGAGGAACATGCAGCTGGGTTGGTGGGAAGTCCATCCACATGGAGAGTGGGATGAAGAGGAAGGATAGGAAAGAAAAGGTTTCTATCCTCCCCAAAATGACAACAATATTCCATACCTAGGATCATGAGGTGGGCCTTCCTGAGAGAGCATGTGGAATTCAATAGTGTTCCCTGATTTCTGTCCATATTCCATCAACACACTGATGGGGTGCTTCCCAGGAAGCAGGCTGAGATGAGCTGGTGCAGATGATGACTCTGGCTCTGTCTAGGAGGAGATGAATCACAGAATCACAGGGGTTGGAAGGAACCTCCAGAGATCATCAGGTCCAACCCCCCTGCCAAAGCAGGGTCCTTAGGACAGGGCACACAGGTCGGTGTCCAGATGGGTCTGGAATCTCTCCAGAGAAGGAGACTCCACACCCCCTGGGCAGCCTGTCCCAGGGCTCCCTCACCCTCACTGGGAAGAAGTTCTTCCCCAGATTGGTGTGGAACTTCCTGTGCTCCAACTTGAGCCCATCACCCCTTGTCCTGTCCTCACAGACACTGAGGAGAGGCTGCCCATGTCCCCCTGTGTCCCACCCTTCAGCTATTGATCCCCATTGATCAGATCCCCTCTCAGTCTCTTCTCTCCAGGCTGAACACCCCCAGCTCACTCAGCCTTTCCTCACAAGGGAGATGCTCCAGCCCCTTCATCATCTTCACTTCAGGCTAACACACAGTTTGACCAACCTCAGGAGTAAAGAAAACAAAGACTCACCAATTCCTGCTGGGAGTTGTCACAGGGAAAATGCCCTTCACATTTAATTCCAGCCTGTTTTCCATTCTCCACTTCACTCATCAGGACTTTCATAGCATTAGCTGCTGCCTCCTGCTTAGCAAGCTTCTTGCTCCCTGCTTCTGCTGGCGGGAATCGGCGCCCGTTGATCACTGCCTGGAACTTAAAGCTTTGGGGAGAGAAAAACCAAAGGGGTTCAATTGAGAGGTGAAAAGGGTGCTTTTCCCAAAGCAAGCAGGTAAAGCTGCTCTTGGAATTCAAGAGAGGAAGGATATCTAGCTCCTGGTTTGGAGAGGAACCTCAAACTGCCCTGTGCAGGAGATAAAAATAGGAAGTTGTGTCCCTGGAGGGATCTGGACAGGCTGGAAAGGTGGGTGTGGGTGAACCTGATGAGGTGCAACCCTGCCAAGGGTCAGGGGTGGCACTTGGGCTGGAAGAATCCCAGACACAGATACAGACTGGGAGAAGAGCTCCTGGAGAGCAGCCCTGTGAGAAGGACCTGGGTGTCATGGGGGGTGAGAAACTGAACATGAGCCAGCAGTGGCTCTGGCAGCTGGGAAGGGCGATGGGATCCTGGGCTCCATCAGCAGAGGGGTGGCAGCAGGGACAGGGAGGGGATTGTCCCTCTCTGCTCTGCCCTCCCCCAGCTGGATCCTGTGGCCAGAGCTGGGGCCCAACACAAGGAAGATGTGGGGCTGTTGGAGAGGGGTCAGAGGGGCCATGGGGATGCTCAGAGGGCTGGAGCAGCTCCCCTCTGGAGAGAGGCTGAGGGAGCTGGGCTGGGTCAGCCTGGAGAAGAGAAGGCTGTGGGGGGACCTCATTGCAGCCTGCCAGTCCCTGAAGGGAGCAGAGGAACAGGAGGGGAATCAGCTTGTTCAAGGGCAGAGACTGGCAGGACAAGGGGGCTGGAGTGAAGCTGGAGGAGGGAAGGGGGAGAGGAGAGATTGGGGGGAAGTTCTGTGCAGAGAGAGTGGGGAGGGGCTGGAACAGGCTGCCCAGAGAGGGGGTGGGTGCCCCGTGTCTAGGGGTGTTCATGGCCAGGTTGGATGGGGCCCTGGGCAACCTTGTGTAGCTCCAGGCCTGAGGTTGGTGTCCCTGCCTGTGGCAGGGGGTTGGAGCTCTGTGACCCTTGGGGTCCCTTCCAACCCAGAACATTCTATGATTCTATGACAGCTCAGGAAAGGTAGGAAATGTCCTTACCGTGGCTCATGAGAGGGTCCACTCTGCTCCAGCATGGTGAACTCACAGTGCTGAGATGTGAACTGGGAATATTCAGTAAGGCCACTCACTGGGTTCTTCTCCTGACAAGCCATCAGCTTCTCTACAGGCGTAGATGGGAAAGCAGTTTCATACTGGGCGGTGTAACTGGGGGAACACTGGGAATTCATGATAGATTCTGCCTCCTGGGGCTGTCTGTTGATGGTGTTGAGGTTATCTGGGATATCATCAGTGGCCCACTTGCCATTTTCAGCATTATCATAATTATTCAAACTGGAGAATTGAGGTTTAGTGTCCACAGGTGGAGCAGCTTCCTTGTCACTGGCATTGCTGAGATCTGTTTGTCCCAAAGGCTGCTGCTGCCCATTCTCCGTCCTTTCTTCTTCTTCTGATACTGTCACTCCTGGTGAAGCTACAGTTACCTCCTGGGGACAGGGAGGGACAGAGGAAGGTGGTAAACCTGACTCAGGTGTGGGATCTGCTGTCTGTGTCACCGTGTTGGCCTTCAGCCTCATCTGCATCCGCTCACGCTTCCTCTCGGTCAGGGACCACCGGGGTGGGTTGGTGTTCTGCCTGTGGACATCTCCCAGCTTCTCCAGAGCACTGAGAAAAGCATTAACATCCTTGGCCCTGGAAAAGCCAATGTTTTTGGCAAGGTTGAGTGCCGTGGTCTCTGGCACACTGAACAGGTAGTTACAGATCTTATCCTTCGTTTCAGCCATCCCAAGATTGGGGCCTCCTGAGCCAATTGTGCTCCTCTCTCCTCCTCTGCTCTCACAAGCTGGACCTGTGTGGGTAGTAGGGTTTCTTTCTCTTCCTGTGCTTGGGCTGGCAATCCTCCACAGTGGTGGTGTCTCCTCACCTTTGCACAACTTGCCTTCTCTCAAGAGCTTATATAAAACACGATTGACTTCTTTCTTCTGACTCCTGAGCTTCCGGGCAAGGTTATAAACTGTACAAGTCTTCCCTTGCCCAAGCTGCCCCAAAACAGTCAGAATTTCTTCTTCAAAATCTTGCCCAGTCAGAGACAACCTCTGAAAGTTCAGCCTGATGGGGTCAGAACCTCTCTCTGTGTCCTTTTGATACTGAGAAGGAGAAGCTTCTACCCGTGGACGCTTGGTGGAGAACCTATGGCATCCTGCTCTGCCACAGCTGGGCTGCCATCTCCCTGCTGGTGCCACAGCTCGGACGCCTCTGCTGCGTGCCTCCTGCTGGCCCTGAAGCCAACAGGGCTCAGTGTCCTGCTCTGTCAGGGGCTGTTGGTGTAAGAAGTTGAGCTGGTTGTGCTCTCGTAGGGCAGGAAGGTGGCTCACAGACCCTTTCTTAGTGCTGGGGCAGGGACGTGTGGACCAGGGAAGATGTGAGCTCCTGCCTCGCCCAGAGCCTCTGTTCATAGCGCAACGCTGGGGCAGGAGGGGGAATCAGGCTGGCTGCAGGCCACAGGAAGAGGAGTTGGGATTCACTCTGCTGCCCTGAGCCTGCAAGGGGGGAAAACAACACAAAAATGACAATCCAGATCCTATTTACACATGCCAGAAGAAGAGGAGTTGGGATTCACTCCACTGGCCTAAGGCTGCAGGGAAAACAACACCAAATCACAATCCAGAACCTATTTACACACCCCAGAAGAAGAGGAGTTGGGATTCACTCCACGGTCCTAAGCCTGCAAGGGAGGAAAACAACAGCAAATCACAATCCAGATCCTATTTACACACACCAGAAGAAGGGGAATTGGGATTCACTCCACTGTCCTAAGGCTGCAGGGAAAACAACACCAAATCACAATTCAGATCCTATTTACACACCCCAGAAGAAGAGTTGGGATTCACTCCACTGTCCTAAGGCTGCAGGGAAAACAACACCAAATCACAATTCAGATCCTATTTACATACCCCAGAGGAGTTGGGATTCACTCCGCTGTCCTAAGCCTGCAAGGGGGGAAAACAACAGCAAATCACAATCCAGATCCTATTTACACACACCAGAAGAAGAGGAGTTGGGATTCACTCCACTGTCCTAAGCCTGCAGGGAAAAAGCCACCAAATGACAATTCAGATCCTATTTATACACTCCAGAAGAGGAGTTGGGATTCACTCCACTGTCCTAAGCCTGCAAGGAGGGGAAAAGCATTAAACCACAATTCAGATCCTATTTACACACCCCAGAGGAGTTGGGATTCACTCCACTGTCTTAAGCCTGCTGGGAGGGTGTCCTGGGTTCAGGAAGAGAGTCTAAAATGGGTAAAATTCCTGGGTTGAGGTAAAACCAGTTTAACAGGGCAGAAAATGAAGATAAGAATCATAGAATGGCATGGGTTGGAAGGGACCCCAAGGAGCACAGAGCTCCAGCCCCCTGCCACAGGCAGGGACACCAACCTCAGGCCTGGAGCTACACAAGGTTGCCCAGGGCTCCATCCAACCTGGCCTTGAACACTCCCAGACACGGGGCACCCACCCACTCTCTGGGCAGCCTGTTCCAGCCCCTCACCACTCCCTCTGTACAGAACTTCCCCCCAATCTCTCCTCTCCCCCTTCCCTCCTCCAGCTTCACTCCAGCCCCCTTGTCCTGCCAGTCTCTGCCCTTGAACAAGCTGATTCCCCTCCTGCTCCTCTGCTCCCTTCAGGGATGGGAAGGGGCTATAAGGTGCCCCCCACCCCAGTCTTCTCTTCTCCAGGCTGACCCAGCCCAGCTCCCTCAGCCTCTCTCCAGAGGGGAGCTGCTCCAGCCCTCTGAGCATCCCCATGGCTCCTCTGACCCCTCTCCAACAGCCCCACATCTTCCTTGTGTTGGGCCCCAGCTCTGGACACAGGATCCAGCTGGGGGAGGGCAGAGCAGAGAGGGACAATCCCCTCCCTGTCCCTGCTGCCACCCCTCTGCTGATGGAGCCCAGGATACACAAAGCAAGCAATGCACAGCACAGTTTCTGAGCTGCAGCCAGTCCCCAGGGCAGCTCCACCCACGTTAGATACTGAGTGTGGTGCCCTGTGGTCTGGAACATCCCGTGGCCAGCTTGGCTCAGCTCTCTTAGCCCTGTCCCCCCTCCCAGCTCCAGGTTCACCTCCTAGGGGAGGGAGGGCTCACACCTCCTTCCTGGCAAAGCCTGGGAAGCTGTAAAAATCCTTGATTTAATTTGGAAGGTTGCTTAGCAACGTGTAAACATCAGTGTGATATCAACATACTCCCTCACCCTCAATCCAGAAGGCAGCACTGAAAACCAGCTCTATCCCAGCTGAAACCAGTGCAATGACCCAGCATGAAGGGGTATGTCCTGGTTCTCTGACAGACTGCTGGGTCCCCATCCTACCTTCCTCCCAAGTCACTGAGCTTCATATAGATAGATCTCCTAAGCTTTGTCTTCACAAAGCTCCTCATCTCCATCAAACACACCTCAAGGCACACTGAAGTTTCCCTTTCATTAAACAAAGGTCACTCACAGCCTCTGCCTGCACCCAGCTCTCACCACAACCACCTATTTTACCAACCACGTGGGCTCAGTGAGCAGTGCTGGGGAGGCTCAGTGCAGAGAGGGGTGTTCCTCCCTCCCCAGCTCCGGTAGAGTCCCTCTGGGTCCCCGTCCCCCCACTCACTAAATTCGTTTTAAAAGCGACTCTTGAGCCAAAGGATCCAGAAATGCTGGTGGGCACAAAGGACGGGGGGGGATGGGGTGGGGAGAAGGGGGTTTTGAAGCCCTCACTCTTACCTCAGTTTCGCCCATACTCTAAATTCACTTATTTCGAGAGAAAATAAACAGAAAAAGAAAATTCCGAGGCGGAAAATGCCTCCCGGGGAGAAGAGGCGGTGCCGGGAGGGCTGCGGGCAACGGGTCAGCCCGGCAAGATGGCTGCGAGCACCGTTTCGGTTTCGGTTCCCGTCGCGGCCTCCCGCTCCGCCCAGAGCCGCCCCCTCACCCGGGGAGGGGCCGCGGCTTCTCCCCAGCGGGAGGCAGCACTCGGGCCTTGCCAAAGCACGCTCGGCTTTACGAGCGCTCCAACCCCGAGCTTCCTTCCCGCCGGCGGCCACAGACAGCCCCGGACGTGGGGCGAAGCTCCGGTGCATTACGG
Source organism: Laterallus jamaicensis coturniculus (assembly GCA_022605575.1). Lineage (NCBI taxonomy): Eukaryota > Metazoa > Chordata > Aves > Gruiformes > Rallidae > Laterallus > Laterallus jamaicensis. The sequence continues at coordinate 876,010 of JAKCOX010000085.1, forward strand.
CCCCGCAGGCAGGAGAACGGCCGCCCCACGCCCCCGCCGGGCTCCAGCGGGCTCGGTCCCCCAAGGCACCGAGCGGGGAGCAGGGTTGGGCCGCGGGTACAACGCCAGCTCCCGCGAGCAGGGCCTGGGGCACCACGGAAGCCGCCTCATCCCAGGCGTTCGGCCTGCGAGGCGGGCGCTGGGGGGGGGGGGCACACCCCGGCCTACCGAGCCCCCGGCCCCGACAAGGCCCCGGGGCTGCTGGAGGCCAGGCCGCGGCCTGGGCACAAGCGCTTCCGCGGCCTGCCCGGGTCACCGGGCCTGGCAGGAGCCGAAGGACGCCCGCGAGCCGGGCAGGCGGCTCGGCTCAGCCCGCGGGCAGCCCCGGCGGGGCCCAACGGCGAGACGAGGCCTGGACTCGGGCCGCACCCCCCTCCCTCCCCCGCCTCGCCCCCTTACCCCCTCCGCTGCCGCCGCTGCTGCCGCGGCCGGCGCAGGGCGATGACGCAAGCAGGCGCCTTGCCGCGCCTGCGCAAGGTGCAAGGACCGGCGCAATAGCCTCCTTCTCCCGCAAGCAAAGCGCGGCGGCCATGTTTAGTCAGGGCAAAGCGTGGCGGCCATGTTTAGTCAGGGCAAAGCGCGGCCGGGCCACCGCGTCGCTCCCGGAGACGCTGCAACCACCCTACCCTACCCTACCCTACCCTACCCTACCCTGCCCTGCCCTGCCCTGCCCCATCCCCGGTTGGGAAGCAACAGCCTCTCCCGTTCTGCTCCGCAGCACTACCAGCCGCACCGAGACCAATCGCTTGAAGCGGCGGCGCCCATATGCACCACAGCGCATGCGCCTCAGCACCGCCCGGGCCGCGCAAGCGCCCTGCGTATCGCCTGAGAGCTGCGGCGGGGGGGGGGGGGGGGTGGAGACGGGTGGCGGCGGGCGGCCTGCAGCGGGGAGCCGGGCTGAGCGGCGACCCTGAACTGAGTTCTCCCTGTACAGCCCCCGAGCAGCCCCTTAACCCCGGAGCTCTGGGCGTTCCTAGTCCAGGGAACGGTCCTAACAGTGCCCTATATCAGTTCTCGGCTCTCCCAGTGTCCAAACATGCCAAAGGTCCAGCAATAGCTCCCAAACCAAAGCAGCCAGGGCTGAAAGACATAGCTGGCCTGAAACCTCCTCAGGGGGGCCACAGGCAGCACCTTTCACCCTGGGGCTCAGAGCTTTCCTTTGCGGGGAAACCTAAGTGTACCTCCATATAGCTCTGAAAGGGTTTTTCTCAGTCGCAGCAGCATTTCATTCCAAACATGCCAAACGTCCAGCAATAGCTCCCACACCAAAGCAGCCAGGACTGAAGGACATACCTGGCCTGAAAACTCCCTAGGTGGCCTATAAGCATCACCATTCACCCTGGGTCTGACAGTTTTCCTTTCCCAGGGTACCTTAATAGTACCTGCAAAAGTGTTTTTCTCAGCCGGAGCAGCATTTCATACCAAACATGCCAAACATCCAGCAATAGCTCCCAAACTAAAGCAGCCAGGGCTGAAAGACATACTTGGCATGAAAACTCCACAGGCGGACTAACAACAGCATCTTTCACCCTGGAGCACAGAGCCTTTTTTCCCCTGGGAACCTTAAATGTAGCTCCAAAAGGTTTTTTCTCGGCCGGAGCAGCATTTCATACCAAACATGCCAAACATCCAGCAATAGCTCCCAAACTAAAGCAGCCAGGACTGAAAGACATACCGGGCCTGAAACCTCCCCAGGGTGCCCACAGTCAGCCCCTCACACCCTGGGGCTCAGAGCTTTCCTTTCCAAGGGAACAGTCCTTACACTGCCTTAAGTCACTCTGAGCATCTACCAGCACCCAATGTCAAAATATGAGGGAAAGAAAGGGATAACAAGTGGATATATAAATTACTACACAGGCAAGGGGGAGCAGAGACATAAAGGGATAGGATGGAGAAGAGGAGGCTGAGGGGAGACCTTACGGCTCTCCACAGCTCCCTGGAAGGAGGATGTAGTGAGGCAGGTGTTGGCTGCTTCTCCCTAATAACTAGGGACAGGGCAAGATAGAACAGGTTCCAGTTGCTCCAGGGGAGGTTCAGACTGGGTGTTAGGAAAAATTCCTTCATCAAGAGAGTGGTGGAACAGGTTTCCCGGGGAGGTGGGTGGAATCACTGTGCCTGGGGCTGTCTGAAAAACAGGTAGACAGGATGGTTTGGGTGATGTGGGAAAGGTTACAGTGGTGTAGGGCTTGGATTTGAAGATCTCACAGGTCTTTTCCAACCTAGATGCTTCTCTGATTCTATATTTATAAATAAGAGTAAACCATAATGACCTAGAGACTGCATCTTCACAAGCAATGGGGGCAAACTGAGTAGAATGACCTAACTGTGTGTGCTGCAGCAGCAGTGGATCGGCACAGAGAGAAGACACACAACACCAGGAAAAGCAGCACTGGCACAGAAACCGAGAAAGCTTTGGGGACTGGGGCAGCTGAGAGAGAGAGAAGAAGGAGGGACAGGTACAAGCTGGCACCTGGACGAGATTTACCTTCTACTTTTGGGTGCTCTGGGCACTTAGGGGATACTGTAGACACAAGATGGGCTGCAGCACTGTTTGCACCAGCACACACCTCCCCTCACGCCGGAAACGTGAATTTACTGGCCTTGAAGTGTGTTTTCACACATACCCCACCCAGAGAAACTCGGAGGAGATTTTATTTTTTGAGAAAATTTTCAATCCCAGTTGTTGGGTTCTCACCCGAGCAGTGTAACGCTGCTGGGAATAAATGAATTTATTTCATACTGGGGAGGAGGAAGTGGATTTACACACATCCCCCCCCGAGTGGGTCTCACGGGTGTGTGGGTGGCTGCGAGGTGTGAGGAGAGAGTCAGAGGGAAGAGGCTGTGAGGGGGGTGCCGGGAGGGTCACCTCTGGCTAGACGCTGTCTGCAGAGAAGGATGGTCAGCTGGAGCAGGAGAAGGAGGCAGACACGGAACAGCCCCAGTGGCAGATGCCAGGAAGGGCAGGAACCTGTGTGGGAGGGAAAGGAGAGGGAATAGAGGGGCAGGGAGTGGGCTTGGTGCCTCTGGAGAGCCGAGCATTCCCCAGACAGGGGTCAGGGCCCAGCAAAGGGGATGCGTAGGTTTAAAGCCTGTGGGAGTTGGGGAATTTGGGGCTGGGGGAATGGAATAATTACCCTCCCCATGTCCCTTCCCGATGCTGATACTGATGGTCCTGTTCGTGCTCCTGTTCTCAGCTGTGCAGGTCGCAGCCCCGTCCCAGTGCTCGGCCGACACCCAGGTGATGCTCCATGCGCTGAGGACACCGTGCTCATCCACAGCCGCCGCCATCACGGGCGTCACGTCCCCGCCGGGCTGCCAGCGCACGGTGTCCCAGCCCACAGGGATGTCGTGGAGGTGGCAGAGCAGGGGGAAGGTGGCCGGGGGCTGCCCGGGCTCCTCTGCGCCGACAGGCACCAGGATGGAGAGCTGGGGCTCAGTGGCATCTGAAAAGGGAAAGGGGATGTGGGGGGGCACAAACCTCCCCAGGGATGTCCCCAGCCGCGGGGTGACACTCACTGCTCACTACCAGCCTGGTTCCACTCCCAAATACAGCCGATATGCCAGACGAGCTGCAGTAATAAACTCCAGAGTCCTCTCTCTGTGCAGTGCTGATGGCAAAGAAATGTGTCTGGTCTGATTTCATCCGCCCCGAGTATCTTCCATCTGGATAAGAGGACGTCGTGCTCCAGTATATCCAGTCTAAGCTTCCATCCGGCTTCTCCTTGTACCAATCTACGTAGGTTCTGTGCTCCCAGATTTGACAACTCATCCTTGCCCTGTCTCCAGGGAGCACCCAGAGCTGCCCCGGGCTTTGCCGGACCCACCTTGCCTGTGCCGAGACCCCTCCTGTGGGGGGGAGCAGCTCTGAGTTGGGGTTTCTGCAATTCAGGCTTTCCAACAGATCTCCATTAAAGAATTTTGGGACACACACCCCCTCTCCAAACCCCCCCAGTGAGCAGAGGCCAGCGGGTTGGGGTGTTTCTGGAGCAGGCACGTACCTGGCAGCAGGAGCAGGAGGGTCCCCAGGAGCCTGTAGCACATGCTGGACACAACCTTTTCCCAGCGGAGATCTTGTCTCCTGGCCAGGCCGGGGGGAGCTGGGGGGGCTCTGAGGCAGCAGCCCCATGGGTTGTCCCGTCCTCTGGCCATGGGGCCTCCCGGCCCTGGGGAGGACAGAAATGGTGTGGAAGCAGCGGTTTGGCCGGCCATCCCCCACCAACGGGACCCTTCTGGGCTGGGTCCAGCGTGGGGTGATGCCGGGAGGGGGAATCGAGGGTACCAGGGACCTGCCCCCTGCCCATCTCTCCCAAGAGCCCTGGGCTGTGTGGTGCCCGCGTTCTGCTCTCCAAGGCACAGCCGTGGCTGGCTCGGGGTGCTGGGGCTGGATTTGCCCTGGCTCCTGCCTGGCAGCCACTGGAAATGGCCCCTGGAGCCCAGCGTGGGCGGCCGAGCGCAGCACATCTCTCTCAGGGGTCCCTGGCACAGACCTTGCGCCTTTCTGCAGCAGCCGGAGGCTTTGCTGGAGCCACAGGTGGCTGCGGTCAGCCTGGCTGCTGGGCTGTGTCGCTTCTGCCGTGTGTATTGACACCGACCCCCTTCCCCCACCGTCCGCAATGGGCCTCGGGGGTATTTTTGGGCACTGGTTTGGCCGAGGCCTCGCTCTACCCAACCTCAGTAGGAAAGGCAGTGGCAGGGTGGGGGGCTGGGAAGGGCTTCACAGGTTTGAGTTCTTTTAAAGGGCATTGTCGGGGGCTGGTGGGTGGCTGCAGCTGCCCCAGGTTGGAGGAAGGTTCCCCCCCACAGCCCCAGCCCTGATGGCAGCCAGGGACTCGCTGGCCTCTGTGGGGCTGCTGTGGCTCTACCTGGGTGAGTAGCCAGGACAGGCTTTGGGGAGAGATCTGGGCCTTTGGGGGACAGGGGCTGCTGGGGAGCCGTGTGATGGACAGCGGTGCTGGGTGTGAGCCTGGAGGGGGAACCGAGCTCTCTCTTGTTCCTGCAGCCCCGGCAGCGCTGCTGAGGTTGCACCAGCCCCAGTCCGTTCTGGTTGTGCAGCCCGGGGACTTGGTGAACATCAGCTGCGAGGCCAGTGAGCTCATGGAGGTTAAAGAGAGCGTGTTCTGGTACTGGCGTCTCGGTGGGGACAAGCCCAAACGGCTCGTGGATTGTGGGACAGAGAGGAATGGGAGATTCTCCTGCCAGTTCAAGAAGCCCAGAGTCACCCTGAGCATCGCCAATGCCCAACCCAACGACACCGGCATCTACCTGTGTGCGTATTACAGTGTGAGGCAACTGGATTTTGGCAGCGGCACCACGCTGATGGTGGGAGGTAGGATGGCGACATGGCCAGGGAGTAGGATCCCCATGTCTCCCCATATCCCCCATCCCCTGCTGCCACCCTCATCCTCTGTCCTCCTTCAGCATCCTCCATCCCACTCATCAGCTGCCCTGTCCCCTGTTCCCTGTATCCTCCCGCCCTCCCTCCCTCCCTCCACCCCTAGTCCATTCCCCCCTCAGACCCCCCGCAGCCCCTCTCCTTGCTGCAGACAGCTGGAGCGCCGGGAGCAGGGTGATGGTGCTGGCGCCTCATGGGGCTCCCCTGGCCCCCCCTGGCCCGGTCTGTGCCCTGGGTAACGCCACCGGCCCCATCCTCGTCTCCCGGCTGGGGGGGCCCAGGAAGGTGCTGGGGCTGGGGAATGACACAAAGCTGCTCATCAGCCCCCTGGGCACAGCCAAGGGAACCAGGGTGCTCTGTGAAGTGCGATTCAATGCCTCGGGGTCCCCCATCCGCAGGAGTGTGGAGCTGATCAGGGACACAGGTGAGTATGGGGAACATCCCCCAGCTGAGGTGAAAGCCTGGCCCAAGATGTGACAGGGCACATTGTGACCGGCCGACCCCTCTCCCCCAGACCGCTGCATGATCACCTATGTCCTGGCTGTGGTCGGGCTGCTGCTGCTGCTCAGCATCTGCCTCAGCATCCGCTGCCTCCTCCGCACCAGGCCGATGGGTAAGGAGTGTGGCACGTGTGGGGGGTGTCCCACCATTGCCCTGCTCTCCCTACTGTCCTGTCCATCTTACTGTGTCCCCTTCTTGCCGATCCCCCTCTATCCCAATCCCTTCCATACCCTCCATCCTCACACTGGGAACATGTCTCCTCTCCCTGTCCCCTCCAGATCCCCAACCTGGGAACACAGAGCCCCCTGCATCACGGGAGGAAGAGGTGAGGCTGGGCGGCCCTGGTACCCCCGGGCTGGGCTGGCTGGAGGCAGTGTGCCCCTGTTCAGGGACCGCAGGCAGCAGGGGACGGTCACATCCTCGCTGCTGCGGCCAGAGGGGAAGCTGGGGTGCGGGGGCTCTGACGGCATCGTCCCCCGCAGGGAGAGCTGAACTACGCCCAGCTGACCTTCGCTGCTCCAGCAAGGCCCCAGCCGTGACCCTCAGCCGGGTGCAGTGACACCCCAAGCCCGGAGCTCGTCCCTGCCTGCAGCCCGCCGGCATCCCCCTGAGACCCCCGGGGCGCCGGGGGGCTGCCCCTGCTGTGCCGAGCAGGGTGAAATAAAGAGCTTTGGGCTCGGGCCGCGTCCCGCCTCCATGGTCCTGTGTGCCCGGCATGTCCCCAAGGCCTGTTCCCAGGGTGAGACTGCACACCCTGCACCCACCCTCTGTGTTGGGAGAGATTTTTGGGTGCAGTGAGGGTCCCCCCTCCCCGCCTGGCTCCAATGGCATCTGTAGCACCTTCTGGTTAGAGGGGGATGAGGAGGAAAGGGGCCAGGGCAGGCAGCCCCCTCCCCAGCTCGAGCCCTGTGCTGGGGCAGCCCTAGCCCATCCCTAGCCCCAGCCCTATTGCCAGGCTCAAGCCCATCCTCAGGCTCCCAGGTTCCATCATCAGGCCCAGGCCCGATGGAAGGCCCAGGCCCCCTCCACAGGCACATCATGATGCCTAAGATCATCATTAGGCCCCAGCCCCAGTCCCAAATTCATCCCCAGGACCCAGGTTCCCATCCCCATCCCCACGGGACATCCCCGGGGCTGCCCTGGCCCTTGGCCACCTCCAGCCTTTCCCCAACCCAGCCCCACATGTCCCAGCTGGGCTGCCCAGCCCCAGCCCTTAGCTGGAGCCCCCCAGGAGCAGGAGAAGGCTTGTTCCCCCCACATGTCAGGAACAAATCACGCTGTGGAGCTGAGAGCCAGCCCAGGGGACGCTTGGGGGGCTGGCCCTGCCTGGGGGACAGAAAACCCAGAGCTGCTCTGTGACCCCCCAAATCAGAGGGAGCAGCTGACAGGGCCGTGCGCTGGCAGCACGAGGCAGGGGTGACACCGCGCTGGCTCGTCCCGTCCCCCCTCGCTGCGAGCCCTTGGCAGCTCCCCGGGGCTTTTGCATTATTTCCGGCGTGCTCATTGCTGGTAAACCACAGCCAGGAGCTTTGCGGGCGCTGGGTGTGCACAGCTCAGCCCCTCGGCCTGGCAATGAGGGAGATTTGGTGGCAAAGCCAGCGCTGCGCCCCATGCCGAGGGCTTGGGAAGGGGCTGGGCTGCTCCTGAACTGCTCCAGCCATGGGGAGGGCTGGGATTGGGCCGGGGGAGATGCAGTGGTGTGCTGAAGAGGGTGTTGGGGGGACGCCCAATGCCTGGGAGCTGCCGGCAGCTGGAGCCGAGTGTGAGCCAGCACCCAGATAAGATTCACCACCGACTTCTGTTTGCCTCGAGCAGCCACCAGCGCTTTGGGGATGCTGCAGGCAGGAACTGGGGATGCAGAGGTGTTTCACCATGTCCCCCCAGATGAAGATTATTCCCAAAATATTTTCCCATCCTCACAGCGTTGTTTCCCCCCAGATCACCCCAAATAACTTGGAGAAGATTTTCAGTCCCAGTTGTTGGGTTCTCACCCGAGCAGCGTTACGCTGCTGGAAAGAAATGAATTTATTTCACGCTGCTGTGGAGGAAGCGGTTTCACCCCCGAGTGGGTCTCATGGGCGTGTGGGTGGCTGCAGGGTGTGAGGAGAGAGTCAGGGTGAAGAGGCTGTGAGGGGGGTGTCGGGAGGGTCACCTCTGGCCAGATGTCGTCTGCAGAGCAGGATGGTCAGCTGGAGCAGGAGAAGGAGGCAGACACAGGACAGGGCCAGTGGCAGCGGCCAGGAAGCGCAGGAACCTGTGTGTGCTGGGAAGGGAGAAGGAATAGAGGGACAGGGGGTGGGCTTGGTGCCTCTGGAGAGCCGAGCATCCCTCAGATGGGGGTCAGGGCTCAGCCAGGGGGACGCGCAGGTTTAAAGCCCATGGGGATGTGCGAATTTGGGGGTGGGAGTGACAGAACTAATTACCCTGTGAACGTTCTATGGTGATGGTGGTGTTGATGGTCCTGTTCTCACCCCTGTTCTCAGCCGTGCATGTCACAGCCCCATCCCAGTGCTCGGCCGACACCCAGGTGATGCTCCATGCGCTGAGGATACCGTGCTCATCCACAGCCGCCGCCATCATGGGCGTCACGTCCCCGCCGGGCTGCCAGCGCACGGTGTCCCAGCCCGCAGGGATGTCGTGGAGGTGGCAGAGCAGGGGGAAGGTGGCCGGGGGCTGCCCAGGCTCCTCTGCACCAACAGGCACCAGTATGGAGAGCTGGGGCTCGGTGGCACCTGAAAAGGGAAATGAGGAGTGTGGGGGGGCACAAACCTCCCCAGGGATGTCCCCAGCCGCTGGGTGACACTCACTGCTCACAACCAGCCTGGTCCCACTCCCAAACACCGGGGCAATGCCAGACGAGCTGCAGTAATAAACTCCAGAGTCCTCTCTCTGTGCAGGGCTGATGGCAAAGAAATGTGTCTGGTCTGATTTCTTCCCCGATGAGTATTTTCCCTTCTGAGAGAGCGAACCTGAGCTCCAGTAAATCCAGACCAAGCTGCCGTCTGTTTTCTCCCTGTACCAGTTGATGTTGTTTTCAGACAAGGAGCTGCAGAAGTTCATCTCCGCTGTGTGCCCGGGGAGCACCCAGAGCTGCCCTGGACTTTGCTGGACCCATCTCGCCTGTGCTGAGACTCCTCCTGCATGGGGGGAGCAGCTCTGAGTTGGGGTTTCTGCAATTCAGGCTTTCCAACAGATCACATTACAGTATTTTGGGACACCCCCGTCCCCAAACCCCCCCAGTGAGCAGAGGCCAGTGGGTTGGGGTGTTTCTGGAGCAGGCACGTACCTGGCAGCAGGAGCAGGAGGGTCCCCAGGAGCAGGAGGGTCCCCAGGAGCCTGTAGCACATGCTGGACACAACCTTTTCCCAGGGGAGATCTTCTTGCCTGGCCAGGCCAGAGGGAGCTGGGGGGGCTCTGAGGCAGCAGCCCCATGGGTTGTCCCGTCCTCTGGCCATGGGGCCTCCCAGCCCTGGGGAGGACAGAAATGGGGTGGAAGCAGTGGTTTGAGCAGCCGTCCCCCACCAACGGGACCCTTCTGGGCTGGGTCCAGCGTGGGGTGATGTGGGGAGGGGGAATTGAGGGTGCCAGGAACCAGCCCCCTGCCCATCTCTCCCAGGAGCCCTGAGCTGTGTGGTCCCTGTGTTCTTCTGCTCTCCAAGGCACAGCTGTGGCTGGCTCAGGGTGCTGGGGCTGGATTTGTCCAGGCTCCTGCGTGGCAGCCACTGGAAATGGCCCCCAGAGCCCGTCGTGGGTGACCGAGCGCAGCACATCTCTCTCAGGGGTCCCTGGCACAGACCTTGCGCCTTTCTGCAGCAGCCGGAGGCTTTGCTGGAGCTGCAGGTGGCTGCGGTCAGCCTGGCTGCTGGGCTGTGTCGCTTCTGCCGTGTGTATTGACACCGACCCCCTTCCCCCACCACCCACAATGGCGCTCAGGTGTTTGCAGCTTTGTGTCCGTTTGAAGGGCGTTGTGGAGGCCTGGGGGGGTGGCTGCAGCCACCCTGCATCAGAGGAAGACTCCCGCAGATAGCCCCGACCTCGATGGCAGCCAGGGACTTGCTGGCCCCCATAGGGCTGCTGTGGCTCTGCCTGGGTGGGTAGCCGGGAGTTGCTCTCGGGAGAGCTCTGGGTGCAGCAGGCGGGATGGTGGTGCTGGGTGTAAGTCTGGAGGGGGAACTGAGTCGACTTTGGTTCCTGCAGCCCCAGCAGCGCTGCTGAGGCTGTACCAGCTCCAGCCCGTCCTGGTTGTGCAGCCCGGGGACTCGGTGGACATTGGCTGTGAGGCCAGTGAGCCCATGGAGAGTAAAGGCAAAGTGTCCTGGTACTGGCGTCTCGGTGGGGACAAGCCCAAACGGCTCCTGGATTGTGGGACAGAGAGGAATGGGAGATTCTCCTGCCAGTTCAAGAAGCCCAGAGTCACCCTGAGCATCGTCAATGCCCAACCAAATGACACCGGCATCTACCTGTGTGCGTATTACAGTGTGAGGTACCTGAATTTCGGCAACGGCGCCACGCTGGTAGTGGGAGGTAGGATGGCAACATGGCCAGGGAGTGGGACCCCCATGTCTGCCCCATATCCCTCTTTCCCTGCTGCCACCCTCATCCTCTGTCCTCCTTCAGCATCCTCCATCCCTCTCCCCACCTGCCCTGTCCTCTTTTACCCATGTCCCCCTGCCCTCCCTCCCCTCCATCCCTAGTCCGTTCCCCCCTCAGACCCCCCACAGCCCCTCTCCTTGCTGCAGACAGCTGGAGTGCCAGGAGTAGCGTGATGGTGCTGGCGCCTCATGGGACTCCCCTGGCCCCCCCCGGCCCGGTCTGTGCCCTGGGTAACGCCACCGGCCCTGTCCTCGTCTCCCAGTCGGAGGGTCCCAGGAAGGCGCTGGGGCTGGGGAAGGACACAAGGCTGCTCATCAGCCCCCTGGGCACAGCTGGGGGAACCAGGATGCTCTGTGAAGTGCGATTCAACGCCTCGGGGTCCCCCATCCGCAGGAGTGTGGAGCTGTTCAGGGACATGGGTGAGTACGGGGAACATCCCCCAGCTGGGTCACCTGTGGGGAAACTGAGGAAGATGTGGCGGTACAGCCCCAGGCTTGGTGTTTTTGGGGGCACATTAGGACGAGCCAGTCCCTCTCCCCCAGACAGCTGCATGACCATCCCCTCTGTCCTCGCCGGGGCTGCGGTGCTGCCACTGCTCAGCATCTGCCTCAGCATCCCCTTCCTCCTCCGCACCAGGCCGATGGGTAAGGAGCATGGCACGCGTGGGGGGTTTCCCACCATGTTCCCTGCTCTCCCCACTGTCCTGTCCATCTCGCTGTGTCCCCTTCTTGCCTATCTCACTCCATCCCAATCCCCTCCTTCCCTCATCCCCTTCCATCCCCTCTGTCCCCTCCATCCCCACACTGGGGACATGTCTCCCAACTCTCTCCCCTCCAGGTCCCCAGCCTGGGACCACGGAGCCCCCCATGTCACAGGAGGATGAGGTGAGGCTGGGTGACCCTGGTGCCGCCGAGCTGGGCTGGCAGGAGGCAGTGTGCCCCTGATCAGGGATCACAGGCAGCAGGGGACGGTCACAGTCCCGCTGCTGTGGCCAGAGGGGAAAATGGGGTGCGGGGGGTCTGACAGCATCGTGCCCCTCAGGGAGAGCTGAACTACGCCCAGCTGACCTTCACTGCCCCAGCAAGGCCTCGGCCATGACCTGCAGCCGGATGCAGTGACACCCCAAGCCTGGAGCCCGTCCCTTCCTGCACCCCCCCGGCATCCCCCTGAGGCCCCCGGGGCACCGGGGGGCTGCCCCTGCTGTGCTGAGCAGGGTGAAATAAAGAGCTTTGGGCTTTAGCAGCGTCCCGCCTCCATGGTCCCTTGTGCCTGGCATGTCCCCAGGGCCTGTCCCCAGGGTGAGACTGCACACCCCGCACCCACCCTCTGTGTTGGGAGAGATTTTTGGGTGCAGTGAGGGTCCCCCCTCCCCAACTGGCTCCCACGGCATCTGTAGCACCTTCTGGTTTGATAGGGGTGGGGAGGAAAGGGGCTAGGGCACGCAGCCCCCTCCCCAGCTCGAGCCCCGTGCCGCAGCAGCCCCAGCCCATCCCTGCCCTAGCCCTATTGCCAGGCTCAGGCCAATCCTCAGGGCTGAGGCCCAGGCCAATTCTTCAGGCTCCCAGGCCCATCCTCAGGCCCATCCTTACACCCCAAGGCCCCAGCCCCAGCCCCAGGCCCATCCACCGGTCTAAGCCCATGATCTGGCCCCAGCCCTGTGCCCAAACTCATCCCCAGGCCCCCAGTTCCCATCCCCAGCCCCATGGGATTTCCCCAGAGCTGCCCTGGCCCTTGACCATCTTCAGCCTTTCCCCAGCCCAGCCCAGCCCTCAGCTGGAGCCCCCCAGGAGCAGGGGAAGGTTTGTTCCCCCCACACGTCAGGAATCCCAGCCTGTGGCTGTGAATGATGGACAAAGCACACAGCGGAGCTGAGAGCCAGCCCAGGGGACGCTTGGGGGCCTGGCCCTGCCTGGGGGACAGGGACCCCCAGAGCTGCTCGGTCACCACCCAAGTCAGAGGGGGCAGCTGGTGGGGCCATGCACCCGTGGCACGAGGCGGGGGTGACGCCGCGCTGGCTCGTCCCGTCCCCCCTCGCTGCGAGCCCTTGGCAGCTCCCCGAGGCTTTTGCATTATTTCCGGCGTGCTCATTGCTGGTAAACCACAGCCAGGAGCTTTGCGGGCACTGGGTGTGCACAGCTCAGCCCTCAGCCTGGTAATGAGGGAGATTTGGTGGCAAAGGCAGCACTGTGCCCCATGCCGAGGGCTTGGGAAGGGGCCGGGCTGCTCCTGAGCTGCTCCAGCCATGGGGAGGGCTGGGATTGGGCTGGGGGAGATGCAGTGGTGTGCTGAAGAGGGTGTTGGCGGGGACACCCAGCGCCTGGGAGCTGCTGGCAGCCAGAGCTGAGTGTGAGCCAGCACCCACATGAGATTCACCGTCGACCTTTGATTGCCCCAACCAGCCGCCAGCGCTTTGGGGATGCTGCAGGCAGGAACTGGGGATGCAGAGGTGTTTCACTGTGTCCCCTCAAAATGAAGATTTTTCCCAAAATATTTTCCCATCATCACAGCGTTGTTCCCCCCCCCCAACCTCCCCAATTAACTTGGAGAAGATTTTCAGTCCCAGTTGTTGGGTTCTCACCCGAGCAGCGTTACGCTGCTGGAAAGAAATGAATTTATTTCACACTGGGGTGGAGGAAGTGGTTTCACCCCCTGACTGGTCTCACAGGCGTGTGGGTGGCTGCAGGGTGTGAGGAGAGAGTCAGGGCGAAGAGGCTGTGAGGGGGGTGCCGGGAGGGTCACCTCTGGCCAGATGTTGTCTGCAGAGCAGGATGGTCAGCTGGAGCAGGAGAAGGATGCAGACACAGGACAGGGCCAGTGGCAGCGGACAGGAAGCGCAGGAACCTGTGTATGCTGGGAAGGGAGAGGGAATAGAGGGGCAGGGGGTGGGCTTGGTGCCTCTGGAGAGCCAAGTATCCCTCAGATGGGGGTCAGGGCTCAGCCAGGGGGACGTGCAGGTTTAAAGCCTGTGGGTGTGGGCAAATTTGGAGGTGGGAGTGACAGAACTAATTACCCTGTGAACGTTCTATGGTGATGGTGGTGTTGATGGTCCTGTTCTCACCCCTGTTCTCAGCTGTGCACGTCGCAGCCCAGTCCCAGTGCTCGGCCGACACCCAGGTGATGCTCCATGCGCTGAGGACACCGTGCTCATCCACAGCCGCCGCCATCACGGGCGTCACGTCCCCGCCGGGCTGCCAGCGCACGGTGTCCCAGCCCGCAGGGATGTCGTGGAGGTGGCAGAGTAGGGGGAAGGTGGCCGGGGGCTGCCCGGGCTCCTCTGCCCCGAAGGGCACCAGGATGGAGAGCTGGGGCTCAGTGGCACCTGAAAAGGGAAACGGGGTGTGTGGGGGCACAGACCTCCCCAGGGATGTCCCCAGCCGCTGGGTGACACTCACTGCTCACAACCAGCCTGGTTCCACTCCCAAACACCGGGGCAATGCCAGAGGAGCTGCAGTAATATACTCCAGAGTCCTCTCTCTGTGCAGTGCTGATGGCAAAGAAATGTGTCTGGTCTGATTTCTTCCCAAATGAGTATTTTCCCTTCTGAGAGAGCGAACTTGAGCTCCAGTAAATCCAGACCAAGCTGCCGTCTGTTTTCTCCCTGTACCAGTTGATGTTGCTTTCAGACAAGGAGCTGCAGCAGTTCATCTCCGCTGTGTGCCCGGGGAGCACCCAGAGCTGTCCTGGGCTTTGCTGGACCCATCCCGCCTGTGCCGAGACTCCTCCTGCGCGGGGGGAGCAGCTCTGAGTTGGGGTTTCTGCAGTTCAGGCTTTCCAACAGATCACATTACAGTATTTTGAGGGAGAGCCCCCCTCCCCAAACCCCCCAAGTGAGCAGATGCCAGCGGGTTGGGGTGTTTCTGGAGCAGGCACGTACCTGGCAGCAGGAGCAGGAGGGTCCCCAGGAGCCTGTAGCACATGCTGCACACAACCCTTCTGCTGGGGACATCTTCTCTCCTGGCCAGGCTGGGGGCAGCTGGGGGGTCTCTGAGGCAGCAGCCCCATGGGTTGTCCTGTCCACTGGCCATGGGGCCTCCCGGCCCTGGGGAGGACAGGAATGGGGTGGAAGCAGCGGTTTGGCTGGCCATCCCCCACCAACGGGACCCTTCTGGGCTGGGTCCAGTGTGGGGGGATGCCGGGAGAGTAAATCGAGGGTGGCAGGGACCAGCCCTCTTCCCGTCTCTGCGAGGAACCCTGAGCTGTGTGGTCCCTGCGTTCTTCTGCTCTCCAAGGCACAGCTGTGGCTGGCTCAGGGTGCTGGGGCTGGATTTGCCCTGGCTCCTGCCTGGCAGCCACTGGAAATGGCCCCCGGAGCCCGGTGTGGGTGGCCGAGCGCAGCACATCTCTCTCAGGGGTCCCTGGCACAGACCTTGCGCCTTTCTGCAGCAGCCGGAGGCTTTGCTGGAGCCACAGGTGGCTGCGGTCAGCCTGGCTGCTGGGCTGTGTCGCTTCTGCCCTGTGTATTGACACCGACCCCCTTCCCCCACCGCCCACAATGGGCCTCGGGGGTGTTACTGGGCGCTGGTTTGGCCAAGTGTTTGCTGTGCCCAACCACAGCAGGAAAGGCAGTGTCAGGGCTGGGAAGGGCTTCACAGGTTTGAGTTCCTTTGAAGGGCATTGTGGGGGTCTGGGGGTGCAGCTGCAGCTGCCCCAGGGTGGAGGAAGACTTCCTTCAGCACAGCCCCGGCTCCGATGGCAGCCAGGGTCTTGTTGGTCCCTGCGGGGCTGCTGTGGCTCTACCTGGGTGAGTAGCCAGGCTGCGCTTTGGGGAGAGCTCCGGGCTTTTCCTGGGGAGCAGTGGGGGAGGATGGCAGGGTGGGGGTGAACCTGGAGGGGGAACCAAGTCCACTCTTCTTCCCGCAGTCCCGGCAGCGCTGCTGAGGCTGTACCAGCTCCAGCCCGTCCTGGTTGTGCAGCCCGGGGACTCGGTGAACATCAGCTGCGAGGCCAGTGAGCCCATGGAGGTTAAAGAGAGCGTGTCCTGGTACCGGCGTGTTGCCGGGGATGAGCCCAAATGGCTCGTGGATTGTGGGACAGAGAGGAATGGGAGATTCTCCTGCCAGTTCAAGAAGCTCAGAGTCACTCTGAGCATCGCCAATGCCCAACCCAACGACACCGGCATCTACCTGTGTGCATATTACATTGTGCGGGGCCTGAATTTTGGCAGCAGCACCACGCTGGTGGTGGGAGGTAGGATGGCGACATGGCCAGGGAGTAGGACCCCCATGTCTGCCCCATGTCCCCCATATCCTGCTGCCACCCTCATCCTCTTAGCATTCTCAATCCCTCTCCCCACCTTTTCCCCGTGTCCCCCTGCCCTCCCTCCCCTCCATCCCTGGTCCATGCCCCCCTCAGACCCCCCGCAGCCCCTCTCCTTGCTGCAGACAGCTGGAGTGCCGGGAACAGGGTGATGGTGCTGGCACCCCATGGGGCTCCCCTGGCCCCCCCTGGCCCGGTCTGTGCCGTGGGTAACGCCAGCGGCCCCATCCTCGTCTCCCGGCTGGGGGGGCCCAGGAAGGTGCTGGGGCTGGGGAAGGACACAAGGCTGCTCATCAGCCCCCTGGGCACGGACAGGGGAACCAGGGTGCTCTGTGAAGTGCGATTCAACACCTCGGGGTCCCCCATCCGCAGGAGCGTGGAGCTGTTCAGGGACACGGGTGAGTATGGGGAACATCCCCCAGCTGGTTCACCCATGGGGAAACTGAGGCAGAGCGGACCATCTGACCGCAGGCTGGGGGTTTCTGGGGAATGTTGGGATGAGCTGGTGCCTCTGCCCCAGGACACTGCATGATCACCCCCTTCTTCCTGATCCTGACTGGGGTCAGGCTGCTGCTGCTGCTCGGCATCTGCCTCAGCATCCGCTGCCTACTCCGCCCCACGCCGATGGGTAAGCAGCTTGGCATATGTGGGGGGTGTCCCACCATGTGCCCTGCTCTCCCCTCTGTCCTGTCCATCTCCCTGTGTCCCCTTCTTATTGATCCCACTCCATCCCAATCCCCTCCTTCCCTCATCACCCTCCATCCCCTTTCCCCTCCATCCGCACACCTGGGGCATCCCTCCTGGATCTGTCCCCTCCAGGACACCAGCCTGTGAACTGAAATCACCCGCCGTGACCCGCAGCCAGATACAGTGACACCCCCAACCCTGGAGCTCGTCCCTGCCTGCCTGCAGCCCCCAGCACCCCCTTGAGAGCCCAAAGGTGCCGGGGGGCTGCCCCCGCTGTGCCGAGCAGGGTGAAATAAAGAGCTTTGGGCTTTGGCTGTGTCCTGCCTCCATGGCCCCGTGTGCCTGGTGTGTCCCCAGGGCCTGTCCATGGGGTGGGACTGCACACTCCACACCCACTCTCTGTGTCGCAAGAGATTTTTGGGTGCAGTGAGGGTCCCCCCTCCACACCCAGCTCCCACGGGATCTGCAGCACCTTCTGGTTTTAGAGGGGTGGGGAGGAAAAGGGCCAGGGCAGGCAGCCCCCTCCCCAGCTTGAGCCCTGTGCTGGTGCAGCCCCAGGCCACACCTATTGCCAGGCTCATGCGCATCCTCAGGCCTGAGGCCCAGGCCCATTCTTCTGGCCCCCAGGCCCATCCTCAGGCCCCCAGGTCCCATCATCAGGCCCAGGCCCAATGGAAGACACAGCCCCATCCTCAGGCCCATCCTTACACCCCAAGGCCCCAGACCCAGCCCCAGGCCCCATCCTCAGGTCTAAGCCCATGATCTGGCCCCAGCCCTGTGCCCAAACTCATCGCCAGGCCCCCAGTTCCCTTTCCCAGCACCATGGGACGTCCCTCAGGCTGCCCTGGCCCTTGACCATCTTCAGCCTTTCCCCAGCCCAGCCCAGCCCTCAGCTGGAGCCCCCCAGGAGCAGGGGAAGGCTTGTTCCCCCCACACGTCAGGAATCCCAGCCTGGGGCTGCGAATGATGGACAAAGCACACTGCGGAGCTGAGAGCCAGCCCAGGGGACGCTTGGGGGGCTGGCCCTGCCTGGGGGACAGGGACCCTCAGAGCTGTTCGGTCACCCCCCAAATCAGATGGAGCAGCTGGTGGGGCCATGCGCCCGTGGCACGAGGCGGGGGTGACGCCGCGCTGGCTCGTCCCGTCCCCCCTCGCTGCGAGCCCTTGGCAGCTCCCCGGGGCTTTTGCATTATTTCCGGCGTGCTCATTGCTGGTAAACCACAGCCAGGAGCTTTGCGGGCACTGGGTGTGCACAGCTCAGCCCTCAGCCTGGCAATGGGGGAGATTTGGTGGCAAAGGCAGCACTGTGCCCCATGCCGAGGGCTTGGGAAGGGGCTGGGCTGCTCCTGAGCTGCTCCTGCCATGGGGAGGGCTGGGATTGGGCCAGGGGAGATGCAGTGGTGTGCTGAAGAGGGTGTTGGGGGGACAGCCAACACCTGGGAGCTGCCGGCAGCCGGAGCTGAGTGTGAGCCAGCACCCACATGAGATTCACCGTCGACCTTTGATTGCCCCGACCAGCCGCCAGCGCTTTGGGGATGCTGCAGGCAGGAGCAGGGGATCATAGAATCATAGGATGCAGAGGTGTTTCACCATGTCCCCCCAAATGAAGATTATCCCCAAAATATTTTCCCATCCTCACAGCGTTGTTTCCCCGCCCCGATCACCCCAATTAACTTGGAGAAGATTTTCAGTCCCAGTTGTTGGGTTCTCACCCGAGCAGCGTTACGCTGCTGGAAAGAAATGAATTTATTTCACACTGGTGTGGAGGAAGCGGTTTCACCCCCAAGTGGGTCTCATGGGCGTGTGGGTGGCTGCAGGGTGTGAGGAGAGAGTCAGGGCGAAGGGGCTATGAGCAGGGTGCCGGGAGGGTCACCTCTGGCCAGATGTCGTCTGCAGAGCAGGATGGTCAGCTGGAGCAGGAGAAGGATGCAGACACGGAACAACCCCAGTGGCAGTGGCCAGGAAGGGCAGGAACCTGTGTGGGGGAAGGGAGAGGGAATAGAGGGGCAGAGTGTGGGCTTGGTGCCTCTGGAGAGCTGACCATCCCCCAGTCAGGGGTCAGGACTCAGCCAGGGGGATGCGCAGGTTTAAAGCCTGTGGGTGTGGGGGAATTTGGGGCTGGGGCGACAGGACTAATTACCCTGTGAATGTTCTATGGTGATGGTGGTGTTGACAGCCCTGTTCTCAACCCTGTTCTCAGCTGTGCACGTCACAGCCCTGTCCCAGTGCTCGGCTGACACCCAGGTGATGCTCCATGCGCTGAGGACACCGTGCTCATCCACAGCCGCCGCCATCACGGGCGTCACGTCCCCGCCGGGCTGCCAGCGCACGGTGTCCCAGCCCGCAGGGATGTCGTGGAGGTGGCAGAGCAGGGGGAAGGTGGCCGGGGGCTGCCCGGGCTCCTCTGTGCCAACAGGCACCAGGATGGAGAGCTGGGGCTCGGTGGCATCTGAAAAGGGAAATGAGGTGTGAGGGGGCACAAACCTTCCCAGGGATGTCCCCAGCCGCTGGGTGACACTCACTGCTCACAACCAGCCTGGTCCCACTCCCAAATACAGCTGATAAGCCAGAGGAGCTGCAGTAATAAACCCCGGAGTCCTCTCTCTGTGCAGGGCTGATGGCAAAGAAATGTGTCTGGTCTGATTTCTTCCCCGATGAGTATTTTCCCTTCTGAGAGAGCGAACTTGAGCTCCAGTAAATCCAGACCAAGCTGCCATCTGTTTTCTCCCTGTACCAGTTGATATTGCTTTCAGACAAGGAGCTGTAGCAGTTCATCTCCGCTGTGTGCCCGGGGAGCACCCAGAGCTGCCCTGGACTTTGCTGGACCCATCCCGCCTGTGCCGAGACTCCTCCTGTGTGGGGGGAGCAGTTCTGAGTTGGGGTTTCTGCAATTCAGGCTTTCCAACAGATCACGTTACAGTATTTTGGGACACACACCCCTCCCCAAACCCCCCAGTGAGCAGAGGCCAGCGGGTTGGGGTGTTTTAGGAGCAGGCACGTACCTGGCAGCAGGAGCAGGAGGGTCCCCAGGAGCCTGTAGCACATGCTGGACACAACCCTTCTGCTGGGGACATCTTCTCTCCCAGCCAGGCTGGGGGCAGCTGGGGGGGCTCTGAGGCAGCAGCCCCATGGGTTGTCCCATCCTCTGGCCATGGGGCCTCCCAGCCCTGGGGAGGACAGAAATGGGGTGGAAGCAGCGGTTTGAGCAGCCATCCCCCACCGATGGGACCCTTCTGGGCTGGGTCCAGCGTGGGGTGATGCCGGGAGGGAGAATCAAGAGTGCCAGGGACCAGACCCATGCCTGTCTCTCCCAGGAGCCCTGCGCTGCGTGGTGCCCGTGTTCTGCTCTCCAAGGCACAGCTGTGGCTGGCTTGGGGTGCTGGGCTGGATTTGCCCCAGCTCCTGCCTGGCAGCCACTGGAAATGGCCCCTGGAGCCCGGCGTGAGCTGCTGAGCGCAGCACATCTCTCTCAGGGGTCCCTGGCACAGACCTTGTGCCTTTCTGCAGCAGCCGGAGGCTTTGCTGGAGCCGCAGGTGGCTGCGGTCAGCCTGGCTGCTGGGCTGTGTCGCTTCTGCCGTGTGTATTGACACCGACCCCCTTCCCCCACCGCCCGCAATGGGGCTCGGGGGTGTTTCTGGGTGCTGGTTTGGCCGAGGCTTCGATGTGCTGAAAGCAGCTGCAGGGCTGGGGGCTGGGAAGGTGTTCGCAGCTTTGAGTCCCTTTGAAGGGCGTTGTGGGGGGCTGGGGGGTGGCTGCAGCTGCCCCTGGGCGGAAGAAGACTCCCCCACACAGCCCCGGCCCTGATGGCAGCCAGAGACTCACTGGCCCTTGCAGGGCTGCTGTGGGTCTGCCTGGGTGGGTAGCCGGGAAAGGTTTTGGGGAGAGCTATGGGCTTTTGGGGGACAGGGGCTGCTGGGGGGCCGTGGGAAGTACACCGGTGCTGGGTGTAAGTCTGGAGAGGGTACTGAGCCCACGCTTGTTCCTGCAGCCCCAGCAGAGCTGCTGAGGCTGCACCAGCCCCAGCCTGTCCTGGTTGTGCAGCCCGGGGACTCGGTGAACATCAGCTGCGAGGCCAACGAGGACATGGAGGTTAAAGAGAGCGTGTCCTGGTACCGGCGTGTCGCCGGGGATGAGCCCAAACGGATTGTGGATTGTGGGACAGAGAGGAATGGGAGATTCTCCTGCCAGTTCAAGAAGCCCAGAGTCTCCCTGAGCATCGCCAATGCCCAACCCAACGACACCGGCATCTACCTGTGTGCGTATTTCAATGTGTGGAACCTGGATTTCCGCAACAGCACCACTCTGCTGGTGGGAGGTAGGATGGCGACATGGCCAGGGAGTGGGACCCCCATGTCTGCCCCATGTCCCCCATATCCTGCTGCCATCCTCATCCTCTGTCCTCCTTCAGCATCCTCCATCCCTCTCCCCACCTGCCCTGTCCTCTTTTACCTGTGTCCCCCAGCCCTTCCTCCCCTCCATCCCTATTCCGTGCCCCCCTCAGACCCCCTGCAGCCTCTCTCCTTGCTTCAGACAGCTGGAGCGCTGGGAGCAGAGTGATGCTGCTGGCACCCCATGGGGCTCCCCAGGCCCCCCCCGGCCTGGTCTGTGCCGTGGGAAATGCCAGCGGCCCCATCCTCGTCTCCCAGTCGGGGGAGCTCTGGAAGGTGCTGGGGCTGGGGAATGACACGAGGCTGCTCATCAGTCCCCTGGGCACGGCTGGGGGAACTGGGGTGCTCTGTGAAGTGCGATTCAACGCCTCGGGGTCCCCCATCCGCAGGAGCGTGGAGCTGTTCAGGGACACAGGTGAGTACGGGGAACATCCCTCCAGCTGGGTCACCTGTGGAAAATGGAGGCAGAGGGAATAGCCTGGCCCTAATGTTTGTGGAGGCACATTGGGACAAGCTGGCCCCTCTCCCCCAGGCTGCTGCGTGATCACCTATGTCCTGGCTGTGGTCGGGGTGCTGCTGCTGCTCAGCATCTGCCTCAGCATCCGCTGCCTACTCCGCACCACGCCGATGGGTAAGGAGTGTGGCACATGTGGGGGATGTCCCACCATGTGCCCTGCTCTCCCCTGTCCTGTCCATCTTACTGTATCCCCTTCTTATTGATCCCCCTCCATCCCAATCCCCTCCTTCCCTCTTCCCCCTCCATACCTTCTGTCCCCTCCATCCCTTCCATCCCCTCACTGTGAACATGTCTCCTCTCTGTCCCCTCCAGGTCCCCAACCTGCGACCACGGAGCCCCCCATGTCACAGACAGAAGAGGTGAGGCTGGGCAGCCCCGGTGCCCCTGGACTGGGCTGGCTGGAGGCAGTGTGCCCCTGTTCAGGGACCACAGGCAACAGGGGACGGTCACATCCTCGCTGCTGTGGCCAGAGGGGAAATTGGGGTGCGGGGGCTCTGACGGCATCATCCCCCCCAGGGAGAGCTGAACTACGCCCAGCTGACCTTCGCTGCCCCAGCAAGGCCCCGGCCGTGACCTGCAGCCGGACACGGTGACACCCCCAAGCCCGGAGCTCGTCCATGCCTGCACCCCCGGCATCCCCCTGAGACCCCCAAGGTGCCGGGGGGCTGCCCCCGCTGTGCCGAGCAGGGTGAAATAAAGAGCTTTGGGCTTGGGCAGCGTCCCGCCTCCATGGTCCCGTGTGCCTGGTGTGTCCCCAGGGCCTGTCCCCGGGGTGGGACTGCACACCCCACACCCACTCTCTGTGTTGGGAGAGATTTTTGGGTGCAGTGAGGGTGCCCCCCTCCCCGCCTGGCTCCCACAGCATCCGTAGCACCTTCTGGTTTTAGAGGGGTGGGAAGGAAAGGGGCCAGGGCAGGCACCCCCCTCCCCAGCTGCAGCCCCGTGCCACGTCAGCCCTAGTCCATCCCAGCCCTAGCCCTATTGCCAGGCTCAGGTCCATCCTCAGGGCTGAGGCCCAGGCCCATTCTTCAGGCTCCCAGGCATCATCCTCAGGCCCATCCTCAGGCCCCCAGTTCCCATCATCAGGCCCAGGCCCAGTGGAGGGTCTGTCCCCATCCTCAGGCCCAGTCTTACAACCCAAGGCCCCATCCTCACCCCCAGGCCCTATCCTCAGGCTTAAGCCCATCATCTGGCCCCAGCCCTAGGCTGAAACTCATCGCCAGTCCCCTGTTCCCATCCCCAGCCCCACGGGATGTCCCTCAGGCTGCCCTGGCCCCCGGACACCTCCAGCCTTTCCCCACCCCAGCCCCACGTGTCCCAGCTGGGCTGCCCACCAGCTCTGTGACCCCCAGAGCCTCTTGGTCAACCCCCTCTTCAGCTGGGCAGGGCAGAGGAGATGAAAGGGAAGGGTCGGGGGTTGAATCGGGGACAGGGAGAGACCAGGCAGCCATTCTTGTCAGGGCAGAACAGACTGAGCAGGGAATAAAATGCATCTCCTTTATTACCCAGCCAAAAGAGAGCAGGGCAAGAGAAACAAAGGCAACCCTCAAAACACCTTCCTGCACCCCTCCCTGCTTCACCGGCTCAGCAAGATTCAGGATGTCTCTCCCTCCCGCTCCGGCATCACAGGGGGATGGGAATGGGGCTTGGGGTCAGTTAGCACAGAGGCGCTGCCACCATCATGGATGGGCTGGGCCTTGGGCAGCGGTGGGTGGGTCTCAGAGCTGGCTGGGGTGGTCTCTGTGGGAACTGGGGGAATGTTCTGGCAGCTTCTTTCAGAAGCCCCTCCAAAAGCCCTCTCACCGCTGCCAAACCTTGCCAGGCAAACCCAAAAGAGGGTGGGGAAGCTGTGGGTGGGTACTGCACCCTGAAGATGTTCTGAGCACCACAGCGTGGTGAAGCCCGACAGGCTGCAGGTGGACATTGTACCATGACCCTGGTTTGACTCTGAGGCTGAAGGTGCAGATGAGATGGCCACCGTCCCCAGCTCTCGGCTGCGTCGCCTCACGTCGCTGTGGTCAGGGCCGGAAGCCAGTCTGAAAGGGAAACTGAGGCACTGACGTTCCCTCAGTGAGGACTCGCACCCCAGCAGATGGTGGCAGCAGGATACCCGCGGAAGTCGCGGGGGGTGACAGGAGGCTGTAGGGTGTTTTTACTGCAGGGGCTGAGGACAGGCGTGAAGGGAACCCCAAAACACCCGTGTGGGGTTTGTGCTGCTCCGTGCGGTGCCGGGTGTCAGCTGAGAGTTTTGGGGATGAGCTGCCCTGCCCAGGGGTTATTTCCATCCCCGCGCCTAGCCCCGCTGCCCAGGAAGGGAAAGCATGGGATGAGGGCGCTGTTGGAGATGCTGTGACCACCCAAGTCGGAGGGGGCAGCTGCCGGGGCCGTGTGCTGTCGTCACGAGACGGGGGTGATGTTGTGCTGGCTCGTCCCGTCCCCCCTCGCTGCGAGCCCTTGGCGGCTCCCCGGGGCTTTTGCATTATTTCCAGCGTGCTCATTGCTGGTAAACCACAGCCAGGAGCTTTGCGGACGCTGGGTGTGCACAGCTCGGCCCCTCGGCCTGCAATGGGGGAGATTTGGTGGCAAAGGCAGCACTGTGCCCCATGCCGAGGGCTTGGGAAGGGGCTGGGCTGCTCCTGAGCTGCTCCTGCCATGGGGAGGGCTGGGATTGGGCCGGGGGAGATGCAGTGGTGTGCTGAAGAGGGTTTTGGGGGGACAGCCAATGCCTGGGAGCTGCCAGCAGCCGGAGCCGAGTGTGAGCCAGCACCCGCATGAGATTCACCATCGACCTTTGGTTGCCCTGAGCGGCCACCAGCACTTTGGGGATGCTGCAGGCAGGAGCTGGGGATGCAGAGGCGTTTCACTGTGTCCCCCCAAATGAAGATTATCCCCAAAATACTTTCCCCATCCTCACAGCGATGTTTCCCCCCAGATCACCCCAAATAACTTGGAGAAGATTTTCAGTCCCAGTTGTTGGGTTCTCACCCGAGCAGCGTTACGCTGCTGGAAAGAAATGAATTTATTTCACGCTGCTGTGGAGGAAGCGGTTTCACCCCCAAGTGGGTCTCATGGGTGTGTGGGTGGCTGCAGGGTGTGAGGAGAGAGTCAGGGCGAAGAGGCTGTGAGGGGGGTGCCGGGAGGGTGACCTCTGGCCAGACGCCATCTGCAGAGCAGGATGGTCAGCTGGAGCAGGAGAAGGAGGCAGACGCAGGACAGGGCCAGTGGCATAGGCCAGGAAGGGCAGGAACCTGTGTGTGGGAGAATGGAGAGGGAATAGAGGGGCAGAGGGTGGGCTTGGTGCCTCTGGAGAGCCGGGAATCCCCCAGTCAGGGGTCAGGACTCAGCCAGGGGGACGTGCAGGTTTAAAGCCTGTGGGAGTTGGGGAATTTGGGGCTGGGGGGACACGACTAATTACCCTGTGAACGTTCTATGGTGATGGTGGTGTGGATGGTCCTGTTCTTGCTCCTGTTCTCAGCCGTGCACGTCGCAGCCCCGTCCCAGTGCTCGGCCGACACCCAGGTGATGCTCCATGCGCTGAGGACACCGTGCTCATCCACAGCAGCCGCCATCATGGGCGTCACGTCCCCGCCGGGCTGCCAGCGCACGGTGTCCCAGCCCGCAGGGATGTCGTGGAGGTGGCAGAGCAGGGGGAAGGTGGCCAGGGGCTGCCTGGGCTCCTCTGCCCCAACGGGCACCAGGATGGAGAGCTGGGGCTCAGTGGCATCTGAAAAGGGAAAGGGGATGTGGGGGGGCACAAACCTCCCCAGGGATGTCCCCAGCCGCCGGGTGACACTCACTGCTCACAACCAGCCTGGTTCCACTCCCAAATACAGCCGATAAGCCAGAGGAGCTGCAGTAATAAACTCCAGAGTCCTCTCTCTGTGCAGGGCTGATGGCAAAGAAATGTGTCTGGTTTGATTTCATCCCCCCCGAGTATCTTCCATCTGGATAAGAGGACGTCGTGCTCCAGTATATCCAGTCTAAGCTTCCATCCGGCTTCTCCTTGTACCAATCTACGTAGGTTCTGTGCTCCCAGATTTGACAACTCATCCTTGCTGTGTCTCCAGGGAGCACCCAGAGCTGCCCCGGGCTTTGCCGGACCCACCTTGCCTGTGCCGAGACCCCTCCTGTGGGGGGGAGCAGCTCTGAGTTGGGGTTTCTGCAGTTCAGGCTTTCCAAGAATCCCCCCACCCCAACACCCACAGTGAGCAGAGGCCAGCGGGTTGGGGTGTTTCTGGAGCAGGCACGTACCTGGCAGCAGGAGCAGGAGGGTCCCCAGGAGCCTGTAGCACATGCTGGACACAACCTTTTCCCAGGGGAGATCTTGTCTCCTGGCCAGGCTTGGAGGAGCTGGGGGGGCTCTGAGCCACCAGCCCCACAGGTTGTTCTGTCCTCTGGCTGTGGGTCCTCCAAGGCCTGGGGAGGACAGAAATGGGGTGGAAGCAGTGATTTGAGCAGCCATCCCCCACCGACGGGACCCTTCTGGGCTGGGTCCAGCGCGGGGTGATGTCAGGAGGAGGAATCGAGGGTACCAGGGACCAGCCCCCTGCCCGTCTCTCCCAGGAGCCCTGAGCTGCGTGGTGCCCGCGTTCCTCTGCTCTCCAAGGCACAGCCGTGGCTGACTTGGGGTGCTGGGGCTGGATTTGCCCCGGCTCCTGCCTGGCAGCCACTGGAAATGGCCCCTGGAGCCCGGCGTGGGCGGCCGAGCGCAGCACATCTCTCTCAGGGGTCCCTGGCACAGACCTTGCGCCTTTCTGCAGCAGCCGGAGGCTTTGCTGGAGCCACAGGTGGCTGCGGTCAGCCTGGCTGCTGGGCTGTGTCGCTTCTGCCGTGTGTATTGACACCGACCCCCTTCCCCCACCGCCCACAATGGGCCTCAGAGGTGTTTCTGGGCGCTGGTTTGGCCGAGGCCTCGATGTGCTGAAAGCAGCTGCAGGGCTGGGGGCTGGGAAGGTCTTTGCAGGTTTGTGTCCCTTTGAAGGCTGTCGTAGGGTGCTGGGGGGGCGGCAGCAGCTGCCCCAGGTTGGAGGAAGATTTTCCATCAGCCTCTGTGGAGAAGTGCCTAAGAATCTACCATGGTGATGGGAGTTTGGTTCTTTGCCCAAAAATGAGTGTTGGGATGGAGCTGGGAGTGGGAGCGTGGTCCCATCTCCAGCTGAGTCCTGGCCAGGGCCTCCTCCACTTCTGGCATCCCCCAAATGCTTCAAGGTCCCCGATGCCATTCAAGCCTGGTCCAGGCAATGCCTGGCTCAGGACCAGAAACACCTTGCCTGGGTTTTGCCTCCATCACCGGCTGTGGCTCCGTGCCGGCGGGTTCTGGGGGGTCAGTAGCTCTGCAACTTGGAGCATCGCCCGCTGAGTTTCTTCCGTCTTCAATGTTCAAAGTGTTTGTGGGAGGCTTGAAGATGGGGAAGGGGGGTGAGGGGCCAGGGATGCTCTGAGATGCTGTGTGTGGCCAGACGGCCACTGTGTCCCTGGTGACGAAGGCGGGAGAGTGGGGGGTGTCCCTGCCCGGGGCCCCTGCGGTTTCAACAGTGGTGGCTGTTCTGCAGAAGGGCTCAGGTCCGGGGAGGAGCTGCCCCCCGGCACAGCCCCAGCCCTGATGGCAGCCAGGGACTCGCTGGCCCCCGCGGGGCTGCTGTGGCTCTGCCTGGGTGGGTAGCCAGGCTGCGCCTTGGGGAGAGCTCTGGGATTTTCGGGGGCAGTGGCTGCAGTGGTGCACTGGGGGGTTGGCGGGGCTGGTGGTGAGTGGAACTGAGCCCACACTTGTTCCTGCAGCCCCGGCAGCGCTGCTGAGGCTGCACCAGCCCCAGCCCATCCTGGTTGTGCAGCCCGGGAACTCAGTGGACATCGGCTGCGAGGCCAACAAAGCCATGGAGAGTAAAGGCAAAGTGTCCTGGTACCGGCGTGTCAGAGGGGACGAGCCCAAACTGCTCCTGCCTTGCCGCTCAGAGAGGAATGGGAGACTCTCCTGCCAGTTCGAGAAGCTCAGAGTCACCCTGAGCATCGCCAATGCCCAACCCAACGACACTGGCATCTACCTGTGTGCCTATGTAGCTGTATCACAGATGGATTTCGGCAATGGCACCACGCTGGTGGTGGGAGGTAGGATGGCCACAAGGCCAGGGAGTTGGACCCCCATGTCTGCCCCATGTCCCTCTTTCCCTGCTTCCACCCTCATCCTCTTCATTCTCCCCCACCTGCCCTGTGCACTTTTCCCCATCTCCCCCCACCATCCCTCCCCTCCATCCCTGGTCTGTGCCCCCTTCGGATCCCCCACAGCCCCTCTCCTTGCTGCAGACAGCTGGAGCGCTGGGAGCAGAGTGATGGTGCTGGCGCCTCATGGGGCTCCCCAGGCCCCCCCAGGCCCGGTCTGTGCCCTGGGTAACGCCACCGGTCCCGTCCTCGTCTCCTGGCTGGGGGGGCCTGGGAAGGTGCTAGGGCTGGGGAATGACACAAAGCTGCTCATCAGCCCCCTGGGCACGGCTGGGGGAACCGGGGTGCTCTGTGAAGTGCGATTCAACGCCTCAGGGTCCCCCATCCGCAGGAGCGTGGAGCTGTTCAGGGACACAGGTGAGTACGGGGAACATCCCCCAGATGGGGAAATCGAGGCAGGGTGGACGGTCTGGCCCCAGGATGGGGGGTTGTGAGGGCTTTTTGAGACAAGGTGGCCCCTCTCCCCCAGACAGCTGTGTGATCGCACCCCTCAGCTTGGTCCTGGCTGTGGTCGGGGTGCTGCTGCTGCTCGGCATCTGCCTCAGCATCCGCTGCCTCCTCCGCACCAGGCCGATGGGTAAGGAGTGTGGCACGCGTGGGGGGTGTCCCACCATGTTCCCTGCTCTCCCCTCTGTCCTGTCCATCTGGCTGTGTCCCCTTCTTGCTGATCACCCTGCATCCCAATCCTCTCCTTCCCTCATTCCCCTCCATCCCCTCATCCCCACACTGGGGACATGTCTCCCGGTTCTGCCCCCTCCAGATCCCCAACCTGGGACGATGGAGCCCCCCACATCACAGAAGGAAGAGGTGAGGCTGGGCAGCCCCGGTGCCCCTGGGCTGGGCTGGCTGGAGGCAGTGTGCCCCTGTTCAGGGATCACAGGCAGCAGGGGACGGTCACATCCTCGCTGCTGCGGCCAGAGGGAAACTGGGGTGCGGGGGCTCTGACGGCATCGTCCCCCGCAGGGAGAGCTGAACTACGCCCAGCTGACCTTCGCTGCCCCAGCAAGGCCCCGGCCGTGACCTGCACCCGGACGCGGTGACACCCCAAGCCCGGAGCTCGTCCCTGCCCGCACCCTCCCGGCATCCCCCTGAGACCCCCGGGGCGCCGGGGGGCTGCCCCCGCTGTGCCGAGCAGGGTGAAATAAAGAGCTTTGGGCTTGGGCAGCGTCCTGCCTCCAGAGCCCCGTGTCCCAGCGTGTCCCCAGCGTGTCCCCGGCCCCGTGTCCCGCATGTCCCATCCTCCCCGCTCCCCAGCCCGTCTCTCCGGACACCACCCCCCCCGCCCCGGCCCGGCCCGGCCCGGCCCGGCCCGGCCCCGCCGCGCTCCTCCCGCCGCCAGCGGGCGCCGCCTGGGCCCTGGCCGCCCCGCGCCCCGCCCCGGGCCCGCCCCGCCGCCATGGGGGCCGCCGTCTTCTTCGGCTGCGCCGGGATCGCGTTCGGGCCGGCTTTCGCTCTCGTTCTTTTCACCGTGGCGGCGGAGCCGCTGCGGGTCATCGTGTTGGTGGCGGGGTGAGCCCGGGGAGCCGGCGGGGGCGGTGGGAGGGGGCCGGGAGGGGCCTGGGAGCGGCCATTGTTGGGCTGCGGGGGTCTATGATGGGTCTCTGAGGGGCTTTCGGGTCCATGAGGGGTCTGTGAGGGGCTGCAGGGGTCTATGATGAGTCTTTGCGGGGCCTGTGAGGGGCTGTGGGGCTGTAAGGGGTCTATGATGGGTCTGTGAGGGGCCATTGAGGGGCTGTGGAGACCATTGAGGGGCTGTGGGATCCTTGAGGGGCTTGTGAAGGCCTGCGGGGTCTGTGAGGGTCTCTGGGGGTTTATGATGGCTCTGTTAGGGGGTCTCTGAGGGTCTGTGGGGCCTGTGATGGGTCTATGATAGGTTCGTGAGGGGCTGCGGGAATCTGTGATGGGCAAAGGGGCTGCTGGTGAAGTGGTGGGGTGCAGTTTTGGGGTAGTTGAGGGGGCTGCGGTGGGGTTGGGAGACCTGAGAGGGTTTATGGGGGGGCTGAGGGAACCTGGGGGATAGGCCGTGCTGGAGGGGGCAGGTGAGGGGGTCCCAGAGGGATATCAGCCCTGAGCAAAGCTAGGCAGAGCCTGTGGGGGCTGGAGGGGAGATCTTGAGGGGGTCCAGGTTGGGAAACAGGCCCCAGGGGGCAGTCCTGGGGGTTTCTGGAGACAGGCTGTGTCTGGGCGGGGGGGCCTGAAGAAGGTTTGGGAAGTCTTCTGTGAAGCTGGGGTGAGGCCATCAAGTTGGAGGGGGTGCGAAGGACTGTCCCCTCACTGGGGTCACCTCTCTTTGGAATCTCTGGACGCCCAGTTCTGCTGGTTTAAAGACAGTAGAGCACCCAGAGGATGCAGCAGCTTCATCTCTGCCTGAGCTCAGTGACCCTCCCTCAGCACCGTGTGAGCTGTTCCTGGCTCTAACCCGGTGCCATGACAGGGGCAGACCTGCTGGCACCATCCCTCATGTGCCGAGCACGCGTGGGCTTTGCGCTGGCCGAGCAGGACACGGAGCCAAAAGCTTTCCTTGTGCTGAGAGAGCCGTGACATGCCGCCCGTTCGCCTTTGGCTCGTTCCTCCCGCGCCTGGTCAGTCCCCAGGGTCACGACTCCTGTCCCGTGTGTCAGCGAGGGGGATTCACTGGTTTTAAAAGAGCGAGAGGAGCGGCTCCGAGCTGGCCACGTCCTGCCATGTTTGGCTTCCTGAGGGGTGAAGCACTGAGCATCCTTCCCTGTTCCACAGGGCAGCAGCTTTCCTTGGAGCGGTTCTGAGAAGAGAAGGGAATATTTTGGTTTCAGAATCCGTCTGTGTTCAGCTGTGGGCTTTCTTTGCCTGCCTTCCTCACGTGATAGTGACCAGGCAGTTCATGCTGCTGCCGACAGCTTCCCCTGCTGACCTCACGGCCTGCAGCCCAGGCCAACCCAGCCAGCAGCTTGGCACACGTTTGCTGTGCGATGCTGAGCTCCACAGCCTGAGCTTGGTGTTCCTCTCTCCCCAGGGCGTTTTTCTGGCTGGTGTCCCTGCTCCTGGCGTCTCTGATCTGGTTCGTTTCGGTCCATCTCAGTGACCGGGAAGACGCCAAGCTGCAGTATGGCCTCCTCATCTTCGGAGCTGCCGTCTCCGTGCTGCTGCAGGAAGCTTTCCGATTCGCCTACTTCAAGCTACTGAAGTAAGAGCGTGTCTGAGCGCGGCTCCGCGGGGCTAGGGGACTTGTTCTGGTGCCCAGCCTCCCCTTTTTGTCTGGGGAACCCCCCAAAGTATCTTCCTCATTAGATCCTGGGAAGGGAGCCGTTCCTCCTCACCCTGGGCCTGTTCAGAACCACCCCTTCCCCTCTCTGGTGTGACAAGACCCCCTGTTCTGAACCAGCCTCTCATGTTTTCTGTCCCACCGAGCAGGAAAGCTGATGAAGGGCTGGCGATGATCAGCGAGGATGGCCGATCCCCCATCTCTCTCAGGCAGATGGCTTACGGTGAGCACGAGCTCGCTGGGAACTCGTGGTGGAATCGGCAGGGTCCATGGTTGCTCCTCTCTGACTCCCTTCTCCCTCTGCAGTCTCAGGCCTGTCCTTCGGTATCATCAGCGGCGTGTTCTCTGTCATTAACATCCTGGCAGACTCCATCGGTCCCGGCATCGTCGGGATCCACGGGGACTCGCCGTACTACTTCATCACATCCGGTGAGGCCGGGGGCTGTGGGGGATGTTGGGTTGTGCTGGTTCCAGCTGGAATCTGGCTCCAGCCTGTGGCCCTTCACTGTGGCAAGGAAGAGGAAGGTGGTGGCGAGGTCTGAGGGTGTCCGTGTCGCTCTCTGCCCTCAGCGTTCCTCACCATGGCCCTCGTCCTGCTCCACACCTTCTGGGGGGTGATCTTCTTCGACGCCTGCGAGAAGCGGCGCTACTGGTGCCTGGGGCTGGTGGTTGCCAGTCACCTCCTCACCTCAGGGCTGGTGAGTTTGGGGAGCCAGAGCCAACAGGGCTGTGCTGGGAGCTGTTGGCACAGTGGAGGGGATGTGGGTGTCATCAGGCATGGGGATGGGATTGGGGTGTCACCTCCAGCTGCTTCAGCCTCCCTGAGCCCCCCGCATCTGAGTCACGTCCCCCTCGGGGTGCGGTCAGGGTTAACGAAGGGTGGGCTCAGTGGGAGGATAAGCCACTAAGCTCCTGGTGGGAAACCACTTTAAGCCAGGCTTAACAGAGCTCCTCCACTCTGCTTGGAGACTCCCCTTTACCCCCACGGCTCTTTTGGAGGGGGGGCTGTGGGGCAGCTCGAGGGCAGTGACATTCCTAACATGACTGTCTGTCCCCAGACGTTCCTGAACCCCCGGTACGAGGCCAGCCTGGTCCCCATCTTCATCATCACCCTCTGCACAGGGCTCTGGGCCTTTGTCACCGCCGGTGGCTCCTTCCACAACATCCTCAAGTGCCTCTCCTGTAAGGGGGGGTGCCCGGCAGGGAGGGGGCTGCAGCAGGGGGGCATCTACAGCGTGGGGGCTTCTCCAGTGGGTCTCCCACAAACAGGCCCTCACCCCCAAAAGCCCCCTGCTCATCCCTGCCCGCCCCATTCTGCCCCCCAGGTAAGCAGGAGGACGACAGCAGAGTGATGATGTACTCAGCCCTTCAGGTGCCTTTTGAGGACTGAGCGGTGGCTGTGGCCCAGCCCGTGCTGCTGCCGTACCCAAGTGCCCTGTTCCCGCAGCCGGAAGGTTCCGTCGCCGCCGCCACCTCTGCGGTTCGCTGCTCCGGTGCTGCTGCCCGGCCGAGCCCCGGCCCTTCTCCGTGACACACAGACTGCTCCAGGCCACGTCCTGCTCCAGAGGGGATTATTTTGGGGGGTCTGACTGATGCTCCTGGACACCCTGTTACCTTCGTTAATGACTTTGTTAGGCTTTTTTCCTTGCAGGGTGAAGGTGGGAGGGGGGTGCTGTGTGCCCTGAGGTCCATCTGGGTGCCCTGATGTCCGTTTGGGTGTGTGGGGCTCAGGGCAGGACCCCCCCATCCCTCATGGTTCCCACCCTTGTGACCCCAGGGAGAGCTCTGCCTGACCCTGCTGCTGTTCCCTGCTCTGCAGAAGCTGGGTGATGCCCTTGGGGTGGGGAGAGCTGGATGTGGGGGGGTGTCTCTGTCCCTCTCCCCCACCTTTCTGCTCCCTGATGGGGATCTGGGGGCACCCCTTACCCTGCTGTGGAACTGGGGGGGTAAATTATTTTTTTGATTCAGAGTAAAACCCTTTTAATAGAGCAACAGGTACCATGGCACTGGCTTCTGTGATGGGGGGAGAGGGGTTGGTGTGTCCCCTGCCATTTTGCTCTCAGCCCCTGTCTGAGCTTTGGGGAGGGGGCGGGTAACACTTCTGCACCCTTCTCACTCAGGAGGAGAAGGGCTGAGGTGAGAGTGACCTTTTGGGGCGGGGAGGTGGGTATGGATCCTCTGAGTGGGGTGTCCCTGCCCCTTGTTTTCATGGGGCTCTCTCCTCGGGGGGGGGGGAGCTCTCACTTCATCCTCTTGGCCACAAAGTGGGTGATGGAGGAAGAGGGCTCCCTGGGGAGGTTTCAGGCTAGGTATGTCTTTCAGTCCTGGCTCCTTTGGTCTGGGAGCTGTTGCTGGTTGTTTACTGGTTTTGAAGGTGGGTGCTGGTAACACACTGTTAAGGTGCAAACCAGTGAGGGGGAGATGGGGCCGGCGAGCTGTTTCCACAACACTTGAGGGATGTCTGGTGTCCTCCAGCGACCCTTGCAGGGCTCAGCCCCTGACCTGTGTCACTCAAAGAGGATGTTTGACTGGCAGCTTCATCAGCTTTCATTCTTCTCTGTGATAGGACTCAAGGCGTTGCATCAGGTCCTTTTGGCAGTCAGAGGAGCGTGGGCGTGAGAAGGCAGAGCTGCATGGCAGCGGTTGTTGCCTCACTGTTGAAACCGCCTGTTGCTGTCGCTGGGTGACGCTTCTGGCTGTGGAGTCAGCGATGAAGCGGGTGTGGAAAAGCAGGGGCACCATGTGAGGGACAAGGTTGGTGGTACCACCTTGCCTGTGGCTGACTGAAGAGCTGGAGAAATGGGCTGGAAAGACATGGTAAACCTGGTGAATGGTTAATATCAGGTGGTTGTGAGAATCAGGGAGTTGGAAGGGATGGAAGGGACAACCCTGTGTAGCTCCAGGCCTGGAGGTTGGTGGCCCTGTTTGTGGCAGGGGCTCTGTGATCCTTGGGGTCCCTTCCAACCCAGACCAGTCTCTGATTCTGATTCTAAGGGACTTCAGGAGATCATTGAGTCCAACTCCAATCATCAAATCCAACCCCACACAAAAGGTTTCAGCAGCAAAGGCCAAACTCTCAATCTTCTCAGCTGTGGAGGTCACAGACTTTGCAAAATCCCTGATCCAAATGTGCCACCTCCTTCCTTCCCACTCCTTGGGGCCCTGCTATTTGACTGGAGTTTCAGGGATTCATGTATGGCTTCTGGTGCCATCACCTTACTGCCCTGGCTCATATCCCGTGGGGATGTTACCAGCAGCCGGAGGCTCTGGAAGGAGAAAATCCTGTTTCATCCCTGCACTTCATTGTGTATCTCTCACTGCAAGAAGGACTAAGGTTTACTGCAGTCCAGAAAACCTGCCTGTCTCCCTCTCCACCCCAATTCCCTTCAGCTTTCTCTGGGTGGTGCTGATAACATGAGGCTGAGAGGAGGGAGGAGGGCTGACCTGTGCTGCCATTCTAGGAGAAAAGCCTGGCAGGGGGGACACTATCCCCCTGAAATCTGAGTCATAAGGAGACCTCCTTCAGGTATTCCTACACCTCAACATCACATTTCTAATGTGTCCTAGAAGACAGGTCATGGTTTTGCTGTCTTCTAGTGAGATCCTCATGTAAGTTGCTAAGAAGGGGAAATTCGCTACAGTCCTTAAAAATCACGATATCCCAGAGCCAGGAGGCTTCTCCCTGCTCCAAAGTTGTCAACTTTAAATCAGTTTTGGCTTTGATAGACCCAGTGTCCTAACTCAGGGTAACCACATGGTCAGCACAAACAAGACCATGAGCTGAGGTCACTGGAAGGGGTCCGCTGCCTTGGTGGCATCCCTTACTCCAACTGTCCTCACCTCACTGTCCACCTAATTGGGATTTAGTCTAAAATCTCTAATTGGGATTTAGTCTAAAAGCTCTCTTGTGAATCCTGGAGGGGGAGTTCCCAGACAAATAAATTAACTGTTGGATATGAGCATGATGATAATGAATGGAGCAATTAAGACTTTCCATTCGATGACTAATTTTAATGGGCAGGTGGAACCCGGCTGAGTGATACGGGGAGGAAGCTGCTTCGGTGTCACAGGTAAAAACTGGGCAGATGACCCATTAAACAGCTGGGTGGATCATAAAAATAGGAAGCTATGTGGTTAAACTGGCCTGGTGATGAGCAGCTGCATCTTCCCAGGGAGTTCTGGGCACAGCCATCGTCACTGGATCTGTACTGGACACCGAAACGAGGTTGGCTGTGACGCATGTCAATGACAAATGTTCTTCAAGCAAGCTCTCCTGGTATCTCAGAAATGCTCCTCATCAGAGAATCACAGACTGATCTGGGTTGGAAGGGACCCCAAGGGTCACAGAGCTCCAACCCCCCCCCTGCCACAGGCAGGGCCACCAACCTCAGGTCTGGAGCTACACAAGGTGGCCCAGGGCCCCATCCAACCTGGCCTGGAACACCCCCAGACACAGGGCACCCACCCCCTCTCTGGGCAGCCCCTTCCAGCCCCTCCCCACTCTCTCTGCACAGAACTTCCCCCCAATCTCTCCTCTCCCCCTTCCCTCCTCCAGCTTCACTCCATCCCCCTTGTCCTGCCAGTCTCTGCCCTTGAACAAGCTGATTCCCCTCCTGTTCCTCTGCTCCCTTCAGGCACTGGCAGGCTGCAGTGAGGTCCCCCCACAGCCTTCTCTTCTCTCGGCTCTTCTCTCATCCCTGGTGGAGAGGAGAAAATGAGAACAATACCCACTGCTGCAGAGGTTCTGGTGGGGAGTGAGGTACTGAGGCCACCACCACCACCCCAGTCTCCCCTAAAAACCCAGTCCCATGAGGTGCAGGGGGCTCTGCAAGCCTCCTGCCTGTGGAATTAAAAGTCTTGGTGTGGAACAGGTTGAAATGAAGATTTGCTTTGATGTTTAGTGCTGCAGCTGGTGCAGCAAGATGAAACACTTTTGCAGCAGGTAGGTGCTGCCCCCTTTCAGGAGATCATTAAATGCTGAGTTAATGAGGCTTGATCAGCCTGGCTTGGGCTTACTGGGAGACAGTAGAATTATGGTCTATGAGAAGAGCCCTGATGGGTAAATAAATGGTGAAGAAATGAGAGGCCTGACTCTCCTCACACTGCCACAACCCAGGGTATCTTCAGCAAACCCAGAAAGGACTTTTAAAATCCTGCTTGCACCCAGCGTGGGTGGGTTAGTGCCAGATGCTTCCCATGAATATCTTGTCACGTGCCTCGTTCCCAAAAACGTGGATGCCTCTGAGCCACAGCCCTGAACTGAAGGAATTAATCATCTCCAACCTGAATGGCTGGTAATTGCCTGGCAAACCACATTTTCCATTATCAGGGCAGGAAGTCTGGTTCCGGAAGGAGATGTGTCTGGGTCACAGGATGCTGGGGTGGGTGAGGGCTGGTGGTCCTGTCTGTATCACATTCTCCATCTGTAAAGGGAAGGAAATGGCCTTCTCCCACCTCATGAGGTGAGGTGATGGTCTTGGGGCTCTCTGGTCACCATGTAGCATGTGGGAAGTCCAGTACCAGAGGTAATGGGCTCATTTGCCTGGAACTGGGATTATACAGACACTATGGGGCAGGGACAGATGTTTGAAGGAAGGCAGCAGCTTTATCTGAGAAAAGGCTGAATGAGCTGGGGCTGTTCAGCCTGGAGAGAAGAAGACTAAAGGGGGACTTTATTAATGTTTATAAGTATCTTAAGCATGGGATGCAGGGGGAAATGGCCAGCTCCTTCTCAGTGTCTGTGGGGACAGGACAAGGGGCAATGGCTGCAAGTCAGAGCACAGGAAGTTCTGCATCAACATGTGGAAGAACTTTTCCCCAGTGAGGGTGAGGGAGCCCTGGGACAGGCTGCCCAGGGGGGGTGTGGAGTCTCCTTCTCTGGAGAGATTCCATCCCCATCTGGACACCGACCTGTGTGACCTGTCCTAGGGACCCTGCTTTGGCAGGGGGGGTTGGATCTGATGGGCTCTGGAGGTCCCTTCCAACCCCTATGATCCTATGATTTAGGTCTCTTTATGCCCAGACTCATCTGGGTGCTGCACACCTACGAGCAACCTAAGGAGAAGCTTTCAGGCACCAGGCCCGTCCCGTGCCGCAGGCCGCGCCATCGCTTTCCTCACTGCTCTGCACCGTGAAGCTCGTGCCTGGGTCTATCTCACCCCATGGCTGCTGGCACCAGAGACAGGGAGGGGAAGGGCAACCCTGGTGTCATCGGGCAGGGTGCCTACAGCACCACCATGCCTTTCATCGTTTCCCTTTGTGCTCCAATCTTCCCTCATTACAAAATCCCTGGGTGATGAGGCTGTGGGTGTGATAAGTGATCTGCATCCCTAACGAGGCAGAGGGGTGTTGCTCAATTGGGACTTATCCTCCTTTTGGCTTTATCTGCCTGTTGCTATCTTACTTGGTAGGACTTGTCTGGAGGTTGAGGTATGCCAGAGCAAACAGAAAAGATGCAGGTATAAGACATTTCAGCTGTTTAAAAGCAACCTCACTGCTGTTCCTTGCCATGTTCAGTGAATATTGGTTGAAAAAGGTGAAATAACAGGCAAAATATCTTCCCTCCACTGTTTAGCAGAGGGAAATTTAGCAGATTATCCTGTAATCTAATTTTGATATAGGTATGAGGCAAAGTGTAACACTTCCATCCATGTCCTTGAGAGCTCAAAGCCATTTGAGGTGATCAGCTCTTTGGTATCCAGCAGACTCCAGGTGCAGTGTAGCCTCCAAGCATGCCCATGTATTAAACAGAGAAATTGGAAATGTTTTGATCTCAAGGACATTTCTTTGATGTGCCTTGGTTTTTTGATGCCTCTCTGAGTTGGGGAGACCTCAGCTGGAGCACTGTGTCCAGCTCTGGAGCCCTCAGCACCAGGAGGACATGGAGCTGTTGGAGTGGGGCAGAGGAGGCCACAAAAATGCTCCAAGGGCTGGAGCAGCTCTCCTACAGAGACAGGCTGGCTCAGTCTGGAGAAGAGAAGAGAAGAGAAGAGAAGAGAAGAGAAGAGAAGAGAAGAGAAGAGAAGAGAAGAGAAGAGAAGAGAAGAGAAGAGAAGAGAAGAGAAGAGAAGAGAAGAGAAGAGAAGAGAAGAGAAGAGAAGAGAAGAGAAGAGAAGAGAAGAGAAGAGAAGAGAAGAGAAGAGAAGAGAAGAGAAGAGAAGAGAAGAGAAGAGAAGAGAAGAGTCTGGGGGGACCTTATAGTGGCCTCCCAGTCCCTGAAAGGTGCCTGTAGGAACGCTGGAGAGGAACTGTACCCAAGGGAATGGAATGATAGGATAAGGTGTGATGGGTTTTAAACTGGAAAAGGGGAGATTTGGGTTGGATATTAGGAGAAAGTTCTTCACTCTGAGGGTGGTAGCTCACTGGAAGAGGTTGCCCAGAGAGATAGTGGAGGCCCCATCCCTGGAGACATTCAAGGTCAGGCTTGATGGGGCTCTGAGCGACCTGATCGAGTGAGGATGTCCCTGCTGGCTGCAGGGGGTTGGAGTAGATGGCCTTTGAAGGTCCCTTCCAACCCAACACATTCTATGTAGCCCCTCTGATATGCTGTGATTTCAAGCTCCAGTTAGCATGAGCCTTGCTTCCTGCTGTCACAAAGCTGGGCTGCTGGTAGGGCAGGCCCAAGTCATCCTATTTCACATCTCCCAAATCCCCACTGTAGCACTGATAATTTCCCAACGAGCTTCAGAAGAATGAGGAACCAAGATAGGGGAAAGAAGAGAACTGAAAACAGGGTGTGCCCAGGCTTTTAGTTCCTGTGTCAAACAGCTGGGACCAGATAAAAGTGAAACCAGGAAAAGAACCTACAGCTGGACAACTGAGTGTTCAACTGCCAAAGGCCATTATATATTAATTATTGGGGAAAGTTTTTCTTGTTACAAGTCCCATCATCACTCTGTCCACATTCCTTGGCAGAGAGATATAAACTGTGCCATGTGTTGAGACGAGGAGAGATGCTCATAGGAAGAGCCCAAGATCCCAGATGGTTGGTTAAACATCATCATGAGGGCAAGAGGGGAATTTCTTGGTGGACATACGGAGGGGAAGAGCTGGCACTGAGAAGAGGAAAGGATTGACAGCTTTAGTCCACAAAATATGAGTGGAACACAAGGGGTGGAGGCAGAAACACTCCAGATTAAAAAATAATCCTTCTCTTCCAGTTCCTGCACCCATCTGACACCAAGGATTGAGTCAGTGAGAAGCAGGCTGTGCCTTGCCTGAAGAGATGGGGGGTGTGAGGAAACAGGCGTGCAAAGGAAGCAATGCTGTGGGAAGATTTCTGCTCAGTGGAGGTGGGTCCATGTCCTCAGGGTGAGGGTGCTGACTGCACCAGAGCAGGGGCCACCATCCCAAAAGAAGTGTGGCACAGATCCCAGCCACCTCTGGGGACTGTCAGCCACTGATGACACTCATTGTGTGGTCTGTCTGGGTGTCTGGCATACCCAAGCAGCAAGTCTTGCATCACCAGCTCGTCTGGCAGTAGGGCAGGTTGCCCGTTGGGGGGGTGAGTGGGTAGGTCTTGCTTTGGTGGCAGTGGGCTGATGAAGAGATCAAGATGTCCTGAATATTCCTCATGGACCACCACCATCCTCTTCACGGATCATGAGTGGATGTGGGCACAAGGGAGAGGCCGTGCTTGTAGGTCTTAGAGAGAGATGACTTATGTCAGTGAACAGAACCCACATTGCCTTTACCTCCCCAACCTTACCCATGAGCCTGCGACATGCAAACAGCTAGGATGGTGCAAAATCAAACAGAGAACAAACTGAGGGCTTCAGAATCACAGAATCACAGGGGTTGGAAGGGACCTCCAGAGGTCCAAGCCCGTGCCAAAGCAGGGTCCCTAGGACAGGGCACACAGCTCGGTGTCCAGATGGGGATGGAATCTCTCCAGAGAAGGAGACTCCACACCCCCTGGGCAGCCTGTCCCAGGGCTCCCTCACCCTCACTGGGAAGAAGTTCTTCCCCAGGCTGGTGTGGAACTTCCTATGCTCCAACTTGCAGCCATTGCCCCTTGTCCTGTCCCCACAGACACTGAGAAGAGGCTGCCCATGGCCCCTGTGTCCCACCCTTCAGCTATTGATAACCATTGATCAGATCCCCTCTCAGTCTCTTCTCTCCAGGCTGAACAGCCCCAGCTCTCTCAGCCTTTCCTCACAGGGGAGATGCTCCAGGCCCTTCAGCATCTCCTCAGCCTTCTCTGGACTCTCTCAGGAGATCCCTGGCGGGTTGATCCCAGGGAGCCCAGCACAACACTCCAGGTGGGGCCTGAGCAGGGCAGAGCAGAGGGGGAGGATCCCCTCCTGTCACCTGCTGCCCACACTCCTCCTGATGCCCCCAGGATCCCATTGTCTCTCTGAGCCCCCAGGGCACACTGCTGGCCCATGGTCACCCTGTCAGAAACTGGCTAGATCTTCAGCCTGGGTCGCACTGACACCCAGCAGAAGCCTGTCTGTCTCCTACAATCAGAACGGATGTGAGGATCACACCTCTTTCCTCATCCAGGCCGAGGATGTAATCAGGAGGTATCAAACAGACACATCAGGAGGACACGTATGCCTCTGTGGCAATGACACCCCACCCTCCTGATACAGCTTTGGGAGCTGCACACTGTGCTTCAGTGTGAACAAGAATAACCAGTGCACAGGGTGCTCTCTGAGGGGGGGTCTCTGTGTTAAATAGAGTAAAGGAAAGAGAGCCCTGACCCTCAAATGCTGCAGGACTCTGCCTCTGCTATGCAGTTCTCCATCATTAAGGAGGGTTTCTCTGGGCGTGAGGCACTAGGCTGAGATTTTTAAAGCTCTGGTTTAAGTCCCAGGTTTGAAACTCTCCCTGGGAGAGTGGGGATGTAATAATTCTGCTTTCTCTCATTTCCATTCAGCATTTCTAAAATGCCCTTTTATATGACTGGGAAAAGGGGAGCTTCAGCAGTGGGAAGGAGCAGTTGGCTGGAAGCAAAACACTCCCATAATTACCAGATGGAAGCCCTGGATTAGCTCAGAAAGGACTGAGACTAGCTCTAAAGCTGTTTTCAGCTAATGTGAGTGTTTAACTTTGCTGGAGAAAGGCA
The DNA here is from genome assembly GCA_022605575.1 of Laterallus jamaicensis coturniculus. Classification (NCBI taxonomy): domain Eukaryota; kingdom Metazoa; phylum Chordata; class Aves; order Gruiformes; family Rallidae; genus Laterallus; species Laterallus jamaicensis. The sequence continues at coordinate 916,910 of JAKCOX010000085.1, forward strand.
GGAATCTGGTGTTGGATGCTGATTTCCCTGCAGTTCCCAAATCCTCTTGTGTTGCTCCTTGCAGTGAGTCCTTTCACAGAGCTGTGAGCATGTGCCAGCGCCTCCCTGCTGCTCTGCCCCATCCCAACAAGCTAAAACTCCTCATTTAGACCAATCAAATCAAGTTTTGTTCAGCCCAGCTCCCCAGCACACGTACTGAAAACCTCAGGACTCATTCTTTATGTGCCAGAACATGCTAAACCTCTTAATGCAGCCTGATTGCCCTTGATCTTGACAGCAGAGATAAACAAACTGTTCTAGATATGCTAAGTATATGCTACAACCACAGCCCTTAATTGGGTTTTCAGACAAACACTGAATCCCTTAGCATGGATATTCCCTGCCCTACTTACTCTCCTGGCTCAGGCACGCTGGAGAGGGGCTTTGACATCACTTGTGATGGTGTTTCCATCACATGAGGAGTTGTATGGTCTCACCTGGGTGTTTCTAGATGTGAGAAAAGCAGTTGTAGGAAATCCCTGCACCAAAACCCAGTGAAAGGCCAGGTGGGGAATTGAGGGTGATTTTTATTTTAAATTTGGCTCTATCTTCTCATTCACAGACTCACAAGGAGTCAGGTGTCTATGAGTACCTTGTGCAGGACCCCCGGAGCCATACAGAGGACATGGGGTACTGGATCTGCTGGGTTTCACATGACCAGCAGCATAGAAGTGTGTTTTGGGTAAGCCTTTAATAAAAATTGCTAATTATGGGGGGGGGTATTTTATTTCCATCACTCTCCTTTATCTCTGGACAAGGTTGCAGCCTGCTGTCCAATTTCCTTACACAGAATTGGATGGTTACCATCTGTCTCCTTGTTGAAATGAAGGGAAGAGCAGACACACAAGTGATACAGATAGTTCAGAGCTCTTCTTGTGTACCCAGAATCACAGGATCACAGGATAATAGGGGTTGGAAGGGACCAACAGAGCTCATTGGGTCCAATCCCCTGCCAAAGCAGGTTCTCTAGGACAGGTCACACAGGTCGGTGTCCAGATGGGTCTGGAATATCTCCAGAATAAAGTTTTATGGCTGCTTGGAAGCTCAGACTGGCTGATAAACTCCCAAAAGTTTTTCTAATAAGCAACAAAAATATCTTCTTGGGCCTCTTACAAGTGGAACCCCACAGCTATCCCATGAATCCCCTTCCACATGACAGCAAAACACTACATGTTGGGGAGAACAAGCCTCATCCTCCACCACCAACACTGATGCTGCCTTTCTCCCAGGATGGTGGCCATAGGATGAGGGGTTTTGGCATGGGTACCACTGATGGAGCATCACCTAAGAGGCATGAGTGCAAAGATGAGATATGCTTGAGCAGGTCTCGTGCTCCAGGGCAGGAAACTCACACGGGCAAAGCAAGGAAGGATGCACATAGCAGAGGCAATGGGTGGCACAGCCTACAGCTGCCTGCTCTGAATCATAGCTCCAGGCCTGAGGTTGGTGTCCCTGCCTGTGGCAGGGGGTTGGAGCTCTGTGATCCTTGGGGTCCCTTCCAACCCAGACCAGTCTGAGATTCTATGATTAAAAACCTCACAGGACACTTCCCTGACTCAATTCCCATGGGTGAAGAGGAGGTTTCCAATGTCTAAGCACTTGACAAAACCTAAAGCCACCTGGTGTGGGATAACAACCAAGGGGAAAGGGGATAGGGTCACAACGAAGGTGTCTCTCCATCCCTGGGGGTGTTCAAGGCCAGGTTGGATGGGGCCCTGGGCAACCTTGTGTAGCTCCAGGCCTGGAGGTTGGTGGCCCTGCCTGTGGCAGGGGGTTGGAGGTCTGTGATCCTTGGGGTCCCTTCCAACCCTGACCAGTCTATGATTCTAACCCAGGTGTTCCTACACCACCATGTGCCTACAGGAAGACCACTTCACTCCTTCTTTTACTGTTTGGGCTTTTTTTCCCTTCATTTCTCTGTAGGTCAAATCCTCCAAGGCCGGAAATCACCTGGATCCTCCCAGATTTGCATCACTTCAGCCTCTGGCTCTATAAACATGGGTTGTATTTTGGGGACCTGAGTCCAACGTGTGTCCCTACAGCCCCTGGGGATAATGTGGGTGTCATTAGAAACACATAACACACTCCTACCAACCTGCCAGTTACAACACAACATAATGACATGCCAGAGCTACGTCTGGGTGTTCAGAAACATGGTCTAGAGTAAGAGATAAATATATCCATGTCTCTAAAGACAAAAAGCTCCTTTCCCCACCTCGTGTTTCCTTGCAGGGATGTTGGACCCCCCCCCCATGAAGAGCAGAGCTGAAAGTAAATAACTTATGGGGTTTTTTTTAATCCAAAAATCCAAGATCAGGCTGCTTCCCCCCCCCTAATTTCTCCACTTGTAGTAGGTGGAGCCATTCAATGACTTTAATATAGCTGAAAACAAAAGAGGTGGTGGAAGGGAGATACCAATCTGAAATGACAAGCCCAAGATTAGGCCAAGTAAGTGGGTAGTTGGGGCTGGGTTTGGCTGGTAAATAAATCAATCATTGTTTCTTTCCAAGAGGAGGACTAGATGCTATATAAAGTTGTCTCCCAGCAGTTTTCCCTCACGGTGCTTGACTTCTCTCCACCAGTTCGTGCCGTGGGACACGGTAAGGTATTTCATGCTACTGATGGGAACTCACTGGGCTGCTCATTAGCTTTGGAATGCTCCCACTGGAGAAAGTGGGAATAAAGATAGGGTTTGGGTCTCATAGTCCAAAAATTCCTCATTCTTTACAGTCTTTTATTTTAATTATTTTTTATTTTCCTAATGATTCAATCTGTGGGATACAGAAAACTGGGAGAGCTGAAGGATGGAAAACGTGGTCGTGGGAGCCCCTTTGATTTCTCCGGACCAAACACCATGTGGTACCATCATGTAAAGGCAACTCCTCAGTACTCTTGGGATATAACTCATTAGAAAAAGAGGAGGAAAAGGTCTTGGCAGGTGCTTAGTAAGGAGTGGGAAGCAAAGGAGCTGAAATACAAAATGGGAGTCTTGTTTTGTTTAAATTGAGAAGGGTTCTCTTTTTGACCACCTTTTTTCTTGGAGGAACCTTTTGTTTTTTCCCCTGGCATGTTTGGAGACCACAGCCCATGGACATGCAGATGTAGAGCTGTCACTTGCCTATCAGAGGAACATAAACTACCACTGCCAGCAGACAATGATATGGTGGGAGTTAAGTGCCAAAGAAATGCTCAAACTTCAGAGCATCCCTGTAGGTTACAGGCACTCAGCAAGCAAGTGGCGACCTCAAAGGTTCCACTGAAGCTTTGTGCAGCTCCTTTTTAATTATTTTTATTCATTTTTTAGATTTTTTTGCATTGCTGATAGTGTTTTGCTGGCTGTTCCTCTTTCTTCTAATTTTTACCAAGAAATAAACTGTGTATTCAGAAACCAAGATTGAAGCATTTCAAAGAACTATGAAGTTATTGTTATGCAAATGATAAGCCCTGCTCTTTGTTTCTTGTATGATATGGACTATTAATACCTATCCCCAAGCACTGCAGCCCTTTCAGGATTCCCCAACCACACTTGGATAAGGGTAATTCCAGTGTCTCAAGGCCTTGTGTACCTCTTGCTGTGGGCATGCCTCTCTGATAGCTTGCTGCAAGAAGGAATGGTTGAGGAATGGTTATGGTGGCACCTGTTGTAGAGAATATGGATAGGGAAGGTTCTAGAGAAGACTTGGAATGAGCTGAAAACTTCCCAGATCCTTCCTGGTTTTAATTTATAAATTCCTGAGCTGGGCAATACCCTTCTCCACTAGCTATCAGAGGGAGATTGGGGTGCAAAAAGGGAGCAGAAGACATTTTCTGGGGAAAATGGGGATAGTGAGGCACAATAACAGAAGCTTTCCTCCCCCTGGGTTTGCTAAGGGTGTTTTTTCTTTCTCTCCAAGGACTCCCTGATACCTGGGACGATGGGTTCCCATCAACAGAAAGGTGATGGCCAAGGAATGTCTGAGCAGTCTGGTGGATGCCACAGCAGTGGTGGCGGAGGAGGCTCATGTCACGGGGGTGGTGGAGGAGGATCCTGCCACAGTAGCGGTGGTGGAGGATCTCAAGGATACCAGACCCAAGGATCATCCTGCCACGGAGGAGGAGGCGGCGGCGGTGGAGGCTGTGGCAGCGGTGGCGGCGGTGCTGCTATCTACCAGACCCACATATCATCCTCCTCTTTTGGAGGAGGAGGAGGTTCAGGCCACCAGAGCCAAGGATCCATCAGTTGTGGCAGTGGAGGTGGAGGAGGTGGTGGTGGCTCAGGCCACCAGGGACAAGGACACATCTGCATTATTGGAGGAGGTGGAGGAGGCGGTGGAGGTGGAGGTGGCGGCGGTGGCTCAGGCCACCAAAGTCAAGGCCCCATCTGCATTGGAGGTGGTAGCATGGGAGGTGGAGGTGGTGGTGGTGGTGGAGGTGGTTCTGGCCACCAGACCCATGTGCCCATCTGCATTGGAGGTGGCAGCATGGGAGGAGGAGGAGGAGGAGGTGGAGGTGGTTCAAGCCACCAGAGCCAAGGCCCCATCTGCATTGGTGGCGGTAGCATAGGAGGAGGAGGTGGAGGAGGTTCAGGGCATCAGGGTCAAGGTCCCATCTGTATTGGTGGAGGTGGAGGAGGTGGAGGAGGTGGAGGTGGTTCAGGGCACCAAGGTCCCATCTGCATTGGAGGTGGCAGCATGGGAGGAGGAGGAGGAGGAGGTGGAGGTGGAGGTGGTTCCAGCCACCAGGGCCAGGGCCCCATCTGCATTGGTGGTGGTAGCATGGGAGGAGGAGGAGGTGGTTCAGGGCACCAGAGCCAAGGACCCATCTGTATTGGAGGTGGGGGTGGTGGTGGTGGTGGTGGCCATCAGAGCCAAGGCCCCATCTGCATTGGAGGTGGTGGAGGTGGAGGAGGTGGTTCAAGCCACCAGAGCCAAGGTCCCATCTGTATTGGTGGAGGAAGCAGTGGTGGTGGTGGTGGTGGCCATCAGAGCCAAGGCCCCATCTGCATTGGAGGTGGTGGTGGAGGAGGTGGAGGTGGTTCAAGCCACCAGAGCCACGGCCCCATCTGTATTGGTGGAGGAAGCAGTGGTGGTGGTGGTGGTGGCCATCAGAGCCAAGGCCCCATCTGCATTGGAGGTGGTGGTGGAGGAGGTGGAGGTGGTTCAAGCCACCAGAGCCACGGCCCCATCTGTATTGGTGGAGGAAGCAGTGGTGGTGGTGGTGGTGGCCATCAGAGCCAAGGCCCCATCTGCATTGGAGGTGGTGGTGGAGGAGGTGGAGGTGGTTCAAGCCACCAGAGCCACGGCCCCATCTGTATTGGTGGAGGAAGCAGTGGTGGTGGTGGTGGTGGCCATCAGAGCCAAGGCCCCATCTGCATTGGAGGTGGTGGAGGAGGTGGAGGTGGTTCAAGCCACCAGAGCCAAGGCCCCATCTGCATTGGTGGAGGAAGCAGTGGTGGTGGTGGTGGTGGTGGCCATCAGAGCCAAGGCCCCATCTGCATTGGAGGTGGTGGAGGAGGAGGTGGTGGTTCCAGCCACCAGAGCCAAGGCCCCATCTGCATTGGAGGTGGCAGCATGGGAGGACAAGGGGGAGGTGGTGGTGGTTCAGGCCACCAGGGTCAAGGCTCCATCTGCATCATTGGGGGAGGTGGTGGGGGAGGTGGTGGTGGAGGTGGTTCATCCAGCTCTGGAGGCATGTCCATGCAACAGCAGACCCAGCCAATCTCCTGGCCACCACAGACTAAACACAAGTAGTGTCTGCAGAAGAGACTCTCAGACCAAGCAAGCCCAAGACACAGGCACAGTTCACATTTCTTTCCCTGTTGAATTTAAGAGTATTTCCATTATTCCTTTATTCTCTTCCTTGGAATTTTTCTGCTCAGGTCTCCAGCTGACCAGAACCTCTGGTCTTGTGTGTCAATAACTTTCCAACCAGGGTTGTGTCATATGGCTGTTGTCCCTCTCAATATTCTAGTGCTTGCAGAAAAGACAATAAAACTCATGGTTCTGGAGAGCTTTGGTGTCTGATTGGTTGGATTTTCCTTTATACCAAGACATTTGTGTTAGTTCTGCTGTTACAGACTCACAGGATCGTAGGGGTTGGAAGGGACCTCCAGAGCTCATCAGGTCCAACCCCCATGGAAAGCAGGGTCCCTAGGACAGATTGGACAGGTTGGCATCCAGTCAGATCTTGAATATCTCCAGAGATGGAGACTCCACACCCCCCTGGGCAGCCTGTCCCAGGGCTCCCTCACTGGGAAGAAGTTCTTCCCCAGATTGGTGTGGAACTCCCTGTGCTCCAACTCAAAGCCATGGGAAGTTCTGCACCAATATGCATTTTTATTCAGAGCTGATGCTGTTGTAACAAAGCTCTGGAGCACAAGTGCTTTCAAAACCCACCTGCAGAAGAGGTAGAAGAGGTACTGGCTTCACTGAATAGTCTTAGGTCATCCTTCAATGTCTGCTGCTACTCATGATGCTGAATTTTGTCCATCAGATAAAGTACATCAAAGGTAAACGTTGCAGTCTCGCCACCTCATCTGCACCTCAGTCTCTCCACCTCATCAACACATCACACAAGGCCCAAGGAAGTTTGACATGGGTTAGGGAAGGAAAAGATGCAAGAACTCCAGTATGAACTGGAGGTACTGGTGCAGGTGTGACACCGAGGTCCGTGCACATCCATACTGCAGGAGTTCTTGGTGCTCACAGTTGCTCCAAGCAGCTGTGGAAGAAAAATGAGGTGTCTCTCCAATCCTTACTCTAGCTCTGACCCCTAGTAAAGCCAGTGACAGGGACAGGACATCAGAAAGCCCCTTCCAAGGGTGGAGATGCTGAGCCTGGAGTAACTAGGGGCCTCCTCATTCCCAGAGGAATAAAACACAGCTCTGGGTGTGAGACTTCAGAGGGAATCTCCCTATGGGAAGTGTTTTGTTTGATGTGGTCTACTCTAGCAATTAGCAGGGAAAGGAAAATAAACCTTCCCTGGCTGACTGTTCTGTGTGAGGCAGATGACAGATGCTTGGAAGTGTCCCAGAAGAGAGAGGAGTGACACACATCTACAGCAACTAGAAGAACTTCATGTTTACACGTCCCTCTACTCTCTGTCCTCTTACCCTTGGGGGTGTAAGCATGCCCAAAATGTGTCCAAGCACTTCCAGCCTATGGAACTGGGGTTTTATTAAGGAAACTCATAGGGTGCTAAAATACCAGTGACTGGGAACTGCAGGAACACTTCCATCTCCTGCACAGTGCTTCCAGAAAGCTTTGTGGTCCCACTTCAAGGAGAAAGGAGTATTGTTGTTGAACATGCCTGCACCCAGAAATGGCCCAGGATGAAGAAAGCCAGGAGCCAAGTTTCAGGGGCTCTCAGGGTGACAATAGGTGCACAGGGTATCCTCAGATCACAGAATCACAGGGCTTGGAAGGGACCTCCAGAGCTCATTGGGTCCAAGCCCCTGCCAAAGCAGGGTCCCTAGGACAGGGCACACAGGTCGGTGTCCAGATGGGGCTGGAATCTCTCCAGAGAAGGAGACTCCACACCCCCTGGGCAGCCTGTCGTCCCAGGGCTCCCTCACCCTCACTGGGAAGAAGTTCTTCCCCAGATTGGTGTGGAACTCCCTGTGCTCCAACTTGAGGCCATCGCCCCTTGTCCTGTCCCCACGGACACTGAGAAGAGGCTGCCCATGTCCCTTGTGTCTTGTTGCTTCTTCAAAAACACCAAAGCCATCTCCCAAGCTGGGATGAATTAATCCTTTGGGTTAATATCTATCAGGATGCTGTTACACAGGGTGGATGCTGAAACAAGAGCAGCCCCAATGAGAAGGACTTGGGGGTGTTGGTGGATGAGAAGCTTGACATGACCCAGCAATGTGCAGCCCAGAAAGCCAACTGTGTCCTGGGCTGCATCACCAGCTGCCCCCAAAAGAAGGTGATGGAGCAGTTGGAGTGAGTCCCGAGGAGGCCATGGAGATGATCCGAGGGCTGGAGCACCTCTGCTTTGGAGACAGGCTGGGAGAGTTGGGTTTAGAAGAGAAGGCTCTGGAAAGATCTTAGAGTATCTAACACCCCAGTAGCATCTCCCAGCTTGAGTGGAAGGTGCTAGCTGGGAGTCCCACAATCCTACTGTGCAAATCGATCGCGGCAGCTGAGCTCACGTGCGACAACGTGCAGCCAGACTCCAAGCAGCCTAGGAAGTGATGCACTAGGGAGTCATTGATCTGAGCCGGTGAGTCAGGGCAAGTAGGCTGGGGGAGGACACCTTGTTCAGTAAATAAACCTATCACCATTCCTTTGGATGCCTCACATCCCACTTGGGAATACTAGAAATGGTATAAAAGTTGCTGGATCTCACAGTGCTTCATTCGCTCGGCCTTGCTCCGTGGTACTTACTGTTGAAGCCAAGAAGGTAAGTCCATTTTTGGGAAGGGAGTGATTCTTCTCTTACTTCCATCCTTGTAAAGCAAGTGCAAAGCTAAAGGATGCCTGCTGGTTGGTAGCTTGATGAATTTAAATCTCCTGTGGATGTCAGAAGGAGCAGGACCACCCCAAGCTACTGAAAGTTGTGTGTTTCATCACAGACCGAGGTGGAGCAGCTCTGGGATAAAGGATTTTAAATGATGGGTTGATTAGCTCAGCCAATTAGGTAATGGTCTGTTAGCTAAAGGCTCTGTGTGTGGCTGGAACCCACAGAGTGCCTGGAAGAATGGAAGTGAATTGGTTCTGGAGACTGTCTGCCAGCGCTGTGGGCGGTACAAGGGTCCTTCTGGCTGGGGGAATGTCCCACAAGGCAGCGGTTGCTGGTGAGAAAAAAGCATTTTGTGTCTTGCAGGGTCACTTGTCCAGGATGTGCTCCAGACAGAGCTCCGGAGGCTGCCATGAAACGTCCTCCCAGTCCAGCGGGTGCCACAGCGGGGGCTGCTGCTGCTGCCATGGGGGCAGCTCCTCCAGCCACCAGTCACAGGGCTCCTCCTGCTGTGGGGGCTCGAGCTCGGGGGGCAGTGGTGGGAGCAGTGGTGGCTCTGGAAAAATCATTATCAGCTCTGGCGGGGGAGGAGGTGGATCCTGCTGCAGTGGGGGGTCCTCAGGCTACGGCATGGGAGGAGGATCCAGCGGTGGCAGTGGGGGATCTGGCCAGAAGATCATTATTAGCTCAGGTGGTGGTGGAGGAGGTGGCTCATCTGGATGGTGCTGTGGTGGGGGGTCCAGTGGTGGGTCTTCAGGAGGGAAGATCATCATTGGGGGTGGAGGTAGTGGGGGATCCTCTGGATGCTGTGGTGGAGGTTCCAGTGGTGGATCTTCAGGGTCAAAGACCATCATTGGGGGTGGAAGCAGTGGGGGATCCTCTGGATGCTGCAGTGGAGGATCCAGTGGTGGGTCTTCAGGATCAAAGATCATCATTGGAGGTGGGAGCAGTGGGGGATCCTCTGGATGCTGTGGTGGAGGTTCCAGTGGTGGGTCTTCAGGAGGGAAGATCATCATTGGAGGTGGGAGCAGTGGGGGATCCTCTGGATGCTGTGGTGGAGGATCCAGCTATGGCATGGGAGGAGGTTCTAGTGGTGGGTCTTCAGGATCAAAGATCATCATTGGGGGTGGAAGCAGTGGGGGATCCTCTGGATGCTGTGGTGGAGGCTCCTCGGGCTACGGCATGGGAGGAGGATCCAGTGGTGGCAGTGGGGGATCTGGCCAGAAGATCATTATTAGCTCAGGAAGTGGAGGAGGTGGCTCATCTGGATGGTGCTGTGGTGGGGGGTCCAGTGGTGGGTCTTCAGGAGGGAAGATCATCATTGGGGGTGGAGGTAGTGGGGGATCCTCTGGATGCTGTGGTGGAGGTTCCAGTGGTGGATCTTCAGGGTCAAAGACCATCATTGGGGGTGGAAGCAGTTGGGGATCATCCGGATGCTGTGGTGGAGGATCCAGTGGTGGGTCTTCAGGACCAATCATTATTGGAGGTGGGAGCAGTGGGGGATCCTCTGGATGCTGTGGTGGAGGATCCAGCTATGGCATGGGAGGAGGATCCAGTGGTGGATCTTCAGGGTCAAAGATCATCATTGGAGGTGGGAGCAGTGGGGGATCCTCTGGATGCTGTGGTGGAGGGTCCAGCTATGGCATGGGAGGAGGATCCAGTGGTGGGTCTTCAGGGTCAAAGATCATCATTGGAGGTGGAAGCAGTGGGGGATCCTCTGGATGCTGTGGTGGAGGATCCAGCTATGGCATGGGAGGAGGATCCAGCGGTGGCAGTGGGGGATCTGGCCAGAAGATTGTAATTAGCTCAGGTGGTGGTGGAGGAGGTGGCTCATCTGGATGGTGCTGTGGTGGGGGGTCCAGTGGTGGGTCTTCAGGCTATGGTATGGGAGGAGGTTCTAGTGGTGGGTCTTCAGGATCGAAGATCATCATTGGAGGAGGGAGCAGTGGGGGATCCTCTGGATGCTGCAGTGGGGGCTCCTCAGGCTATGGTATGGGTGGAGGATCCAGCGGTGGCAGTGGGGGATCTGGCCAGAAGATCATTATTAGCTCAGGAAGTGGAGGAGGTGGCTCATCTGGATGGTGCTGTGGTGGAGGTTCTAGTGGTGGGTCTTCAGGACCAATCATCATTGGAGGTGGAAGCAGTGGGGGATCCTCTGGATGCTGTGGTGGAGGTTCCAGTGGTGGATCTTCAGGGTCAAAGATCATCATTGGAGGTGGAAGCAGTGGGGGATCCTCTGGATGCTGCAGTGGAGGGTCCAGTGGTGGCAGTGGAGGTTCCTCAGGCCACACAATCATCATCAGCTCTGGAGGGGGTGGTGGAGGCTCCACCCAGCAGAAATGTCCTATTGTCATTCCCCATATCCAGTCCCATCAGACCAAGCAGACCTGCCACTGGAGCCCTGGCCACCAGAAGTAGCAGCCAGAGGCAGCCCTGGAGGAGCAGCCCAGCCCTGGCCATGTCACCTTTCTCCACCCAGACCCGACTTTGTTGGTCTGTTCCTTCCCAGCATGTCCCCTTCTCCTCTCCTCCTCTCCTCCCTTGATGCTGCGTCCCTGTGCTGACACCTCCAGCATTTAGAGCCTGTTCCCCGCTTGTTGTTGGGATGCCTTTGGTGAGGCTCTGCTGCTTTTCCAAAGAGCATCTTGTGCATCTAATAAACATCACGATATCTCAAAGACACCTTTTTCCTGAGTTGGTCATTTCTTGTGTTCTCCACCAGCATCTATTTGTCTTGGAAGCTGGAAATCTACCTGCTGAGACATTCCACTTCTCTCTGTAGAGAAGATGGGTTAAATAGTGCCTTCCTGTAGATGCAGCTTCACAACCCCTCAAACAACTTCCAAGATACTTCATGAAAAATAGTCTGAATCTGGAGTAATCAAAAAAACTTCTTGACTATTCAATAAACTGACCAAAAAAACCCCAACCCCCCCAAATTTTTGTTGTTCCTGCCCAGTCTTAGGGGGCTGAAAGCATTATGATGTCCTTGAAGAAATTTAGGGAAGAACTGAGGAAGTAGATTTCAACTCTGGGAGGAAGGAGCAGCCTGAGGAGCCTTCAGCTCAGCTGGGTGCATCCTGGATGCCTTCTGCCTCCTGACATCCCAGCTCTGCTCAGAAAAGGGGTTAGATGTGCACGTAGGATTTTCCTCAAGCCTCAGGAAATTGAGCTTGGCTGGACAAGGGTCTGCAGGGGACAGAGTGAAGAGGGGACACCAGGAGAAAGGAACACACAACAGTTTATTCATTTTAAGCTCCTAGATTTGACAGAGTGTTTTGGCAAGGATTCAGCAACAGTTTCTAAACCAAAGGTGTGAGGATTGAATGATGTTCTTGGCCTGAAACCTCCCCATGGAGTCCACCAGCAGCCCCTTTCACCCTGGGGTTCAGGGCTTTCCTTTTCCAGGGAACCCTCCTCATCGCTCCCTATGGATATTTCTTGGTGGTACCCATGTTCAATTCAAAACGTGACAAACGTCCAGCAATAGCTCCCAAACCAAAGGAGCCAGGACTGAAAGACATAGCTGGCCTGAAACCTCCCCAGGGAGCCCACAAGCAGACCCTCTCACCTGGGTATTAAAGCTGCTCTCTAACTTGGGGAGCATTTGGTGATGCCAACCCCTCAGGCAGCTGTATACCCAGCCATGCTCTTCACAGAATCACAGAATCACCAGGTTGGAAAAGCCCTTTAAGCTCATCAAGTCCAACCATTCCCATCCTGTGCTAAACCAGAGCTCTGAGCACCTCATCTCCCCTTTTTAAAACACCCCCAGGGGGGTGACTCAGCCCCTCCCTGGGCAGCCTGTGCCACAGCCCCACAACTCTGCCAGGGAAGAACTTTGCCCTCCCATCTGCTCTGACCCTGCCCTGAGGCAGCTTGAGCCCATTGCCCCTTGTCCCATCTCCTGTCCCCTGGCTGAAGAGACCATCCCCCACCTCTCTGCACCCTCCTGGCAGGGCAGGGGAGGTGGGGAGAAGGGCTCCCCTCAGCCTCCTCTTCTCCAGGCTCAACACCCCCAGCTCCCTCAGCTGCTCCTCAGAGGATTTGCCCTCCAGCCCCTTCCCCAGCCTGGTTGCCCTTCTCTGGACTTGCTCCAGGACCTCAATGTCCTTCTGATGGTGAGGAGCCCAGAACTGGACCCAGCACTGGAGGTGCAGCCTCCCCAGTGCCCAGTCCAGGGGCACAATCCCCTCCCAAGACCTACTGGACACACTACTCCGCTTGGGGCAAAGACTGCACATGGACACATACTACAGGTTCCAATCCCTGTGGGGTCCATCCTTGTGGGCCTCAACACACTAGCACTTGCAGGAGCACCTTTCCCCACCCCTACCAAAAACCTCCACAGCCTCTCCTTTCACCTCTGGGTCCCAGTGAGCTGCAAATCCCTGGTGACACTGTGCAAGTTGCTGCAGGTTCCGTGCACAGAGCGGATGGAGGTGTCAGAGCACTCCCTACCACGACACCCACACTCCGTGGGTGCAAGCCATATCTGCAGTGACAATTAGGTTTCCCCTTGATGATGGAAGTGGAGTTAGGCTGCTGGAGGGAGTGCAAAGCAAAATGAAGGACACACACACACACACCCCCAATGCACCCAGGTTCCTGGTGCTGATGGTCCCATCCTAAGAGGGTTGTGTGCATGCTCAAAGTTACCTCTATCGTGATGGGGCTGGGCAGCCTGCTGCTATCATGCATCCTCTCAGCTAAATCCCTCCAATTATGCTTTCCTCTCCTCAGTCTCCCACGAGGGTGGATGCTGCTGTCAGGCTCCAAGCATGCATGACGCAGCGACAGGATGAAGCTGCTGCAAAACACGGCAGCCGGTGCTGCGATAGCCGTGCTGATGAACTGTCATTCTCCAGCCAGGACAAAAAACTAGGTGCTTCTCCAGCCTTAGGTGTGGGTGGTCTGGCCAGTGGAGCTGGAACCTGAAAAAACAGTTCCTGCTGAGACTGGGGAAATGTTGAGTATCCTTGAGTTCAAGGGTAGGGTCTTGATGGCCTTCAAATGCGCCTTTGCAAAGAGAAAGATTTCAAGTTGGGACCACTGGGAAGCTGGAGGTGAGCACAGGCCTCTCTGCTCAATCAACAGCTATGTGTCCACTTTGGGGTCCCAAAAGCACGAGGGGAAATGTTCCTTGTGTCTTTCCCAACCCCACAGGGGTCTCTGAAACGGGTCTGGGCTGGTGGTACCTCTGGCCTGTTGAGCACATGGTTGTCTATCCCAGTGGGCTGAATGTACTTCTGCTCCCCATCCAGCCCTCCATCTCACCAGTCCTTGAGGAAATCCCCTTTCTTTCCCCCCAAAAACCCACTGGGATTCTGCTCCAGTGCATTCTTTACCCTTGTCCTTCCATCCCACTTTAACCCCAACCTGCTCCAGTCTCCATCCTGCATCATCTGCTCTCTCTCCGCTCTCTGCTGAGTACCCAAGGAGATGCAGCTTGGCAGATACGGGTTGAGGAGCACCCAAACTAGATCCCCAGGAGCTTTTAGCCCCCAACATTTCAGAGCAAGGCTCGTGGAAATGCATCATTAAGTAGAATTAGCCACTGTCTGAGATATGGAACGTAATTGATACATCCCCATCGTATCACCTATCTGCTGCAAGTGAGTCAAAGAAGGAGGCAGCTAAAGCCAGTAAATACATCTATCAGCATTCCTTAGGGTGTCTCATTTCCTTAGGAGCACAATGTGGACAATATAAAAGCTTACCTGTCCCAAAGCTCCTCATTCACCAGCTGCTGAGCCCTGCAAGACCTTCCAGTCCCGCTCAAGGTAAGCCCATCGGTACCAAAACCTTTTGCTCCCTTAGGCAGAGTGATGAGCCCACCAGTTGGTCTCTGAGCATCCTTTGGAATGAGGGAAGCACGCAACTCAGCATCAGGAGGTGAGGAGGGTCTTCAGAACCCGTGTTGGGGTGCCAACAGGACTGCTGTCTGCACAGAAGGGAGCTGTAGCTGATGTTCTCAGGGCACATTTTCAGCTGCTGTGGCTTTTGGCAGTCCATACACCCAGAAGGATCCATGGTGGGACACAATGTTCTAGACAGCCAGCTCCCAACATGTCAAGGCATGTGTGGGAATCTCTGGAAGCACTCCCAATCTTCCTACATGCTCCCAGAGTCCCTGGGAGCTTTTCACTGCAGGTCCTTCCAGATGTCCAACATGGGGGAGGGAGATGATGCTGCTGCAGTTGCTTTGGGACTGCAGAAGATGGGGCAGGCAGGGGGTTGCCTTGGTACTGCTCCACTTTTTGATTTCTGGGAAGGTTCAGCAGCATCTCCAAGGGGGCTCCTCCTCTCACACAGCATTTTGTGTCTTGCAGGGTCACTTGTCCAGGATGTGCTCCAGACAGAGCTCCGGAGGCTGCCATGAAACGTCCTCCCAGTCCAGCGGGTGCCACAGCGGGGGCTGCTGCTGCTGCCATGGGGGCAGCTCCTCCAGCCACCAGTCACAGGGCTCCTCCTGCTGTGGGGGCTCGAGCTCGGGGGGCAGTGGTGGGAGCAGTGGGGGCTCTGGAAAAATCATTATCAGCTCTGGCGGGGGAGGAGGTGGATCCTGCTGCAGTGGGGGGTCCTCAGGCTACGGCATGGGAGGAGGATCCAGCGGTGGCAGTGGGGGATCTGGCCAGAAGATCATTATTAGCTCAGGTGGTGGTGGAGGAGGTGGCTCATCTGGATGGTGCTGTGGTGGGGGGTCCAGTGGTGGGTCTTCAGGAGGGAAGATCATCATTGGGGGTGGAGGTAGTGGGGGATCCTCTGGATGCTGTGGTGGAGGTTCCAGTGGTGGATCTTCAGGGTCAAAGACCATCATTGGGGGTGGAAGCAGTGGGGGATCGTCTGGATGCTGTGGTGGAGGATCCAGCTATGGCATGGGAGGAGGTTCTAGTGGTGGGTCTTCAGGATCAAAGATCATCATTGGAGGTGGGAGCAGTGGGGGATCCTCTGGATGCTGTGGTGGAGGTTCCAGTGGTGGGTCTTCAGGAGGGAAGATCATCATTGGAGGTGGGAGCAGTGGGGGATCCTCTGGATGCTGTGGTGGAGGTTCCAGTGGTGGATCTTCAGGGTCAAAGATCATCATTGGAGGTGGGAGCAGTGGGGGATCCTCTGGATGCTGTGGTGGAGGATCCAGCTATGGCATGGGAGGAGGTTCTAGTGGTGGGTCTTCAGGATCAAAGATCATCATTGGGGGTGGAAGCAGTGGGGGATCCTCTGGATGCTGTGGGGGAGGCTCCTCAGGTTACGGCATGGGAGGAGGATCCAGCGGTGGCAGTGGGGGATCTGGCCAGAAGATCATTATTAGCTCAGGAAGTGGAGGAGGTGGCTCATCTGGATGGTGCTGTGGTGGAGGATCCAGTGGTGGGTCTTCAGGACCAATCATCATTGGAGGTGGGAGCAGTGGGGGATCCTCTGGATGCTGTGGTGGAGGGTCCAGTGGTGGATCTTCAGGGTCAAAGATCATCATTGGAGGCGGGAGCAGCGGGGGGTCCTCTGGATGCTGTGGTGGAGGGTCCAGTGGTGGATCTTCAGGAGGGAAGATCATCATTGGAGGTGGGAGCAGCGGGGGATCCTCTGGATGCTGTGGTGGAGGATCCAGCGGTGGCAGTGGGGGTTCCTCAGGCCACACAATCATCATCAGCTCTGGAGGGGGTGGTGGAGGCTCCACCCAGCAGAAATGTCCTATTGTCATTCCCCATATCCAGTCCCATCAGACCAAGCAGACCTGCCACTGGAGCCCTGGCCACCAGAAGTAGCAGCCAGAGGCAGCCCTGGAGGGCATCAGGAGCAGCCCAGCCCTGGCCATGTCACCTTTCTCCACCCAGACTCGACTTTGTTAGCCTGTTCCTTCCCAGCATGTCCTCTTCTCCTCTCCTCTCCTCCCTTGATGCTGCATCCCTGTGCTGACACCTCCAGCATTTAGCGTATTCCAAAGAGCATCTTGTGCATCTAATAAACATCACGATATCTCAAAGACACCTTTTTCCTGAGTTGGTCATTTCTTGTGTTCTCCACCAGCATCTAATTGTCTTGGAAGCTGAAATATTCCACTTCTCCTCCCTGTAGAGAAGAAGATGGGTTAAAGAGCCCCCTCCTCTAGACGCAGCTCTAAAGCCACTCAGTTTGCAGGCCCTTCACATCCCCCCTCTGGGCTCCACAACAGAATAACAACAGATGAAATATAAAGCAACCACATCACCCACCATCCCTCTGGTTCCTGTACATGGTTCAGCCATCCCAGCTGATGGCTGGCTCTATGTCCTCTGAGGTCCCAGCACCCAATGATCACATCTGTGGAGTGATGAAGTGCTGCTGGGAGACACGACCAAGTCCTTCAGGCTCAGCACTGCAGAGCAGGGACTAGGGACAACCCTCAATAACTATTGTTGCCCATGCCAATGTCAACATCCCTCCCATCCTCCTCCTTCCCTCCCAGCTTTGCAAACCTCAGAGCATCCCTACCCACACACTGAGTCAACCAAAATATCCCTGGGCCAGGCAGGAGGAAATAAACCCAGCAGCAAGTCCCTTGGGGCAGCTCAACCTACTCCAACTCATGCCTCCAGGCCTTCAATCCCTACTCATGGAAGCTTTGACCCGGTGAGGGCAGCCCCAACACCCCTGGGCACTGCTTTCTGGCTTAGGTGAGGCCTTTGGCCTGCAAGAGCCATGCTGTGGGGCTGGGCTAGCTGCAGCATGGACATCATGGTAAGGGACACCATCACCACCACCACGGATCCCCTGCCAACCTCCTGATGGGTCCTCCTGAGCTCCCAGCGCTACTCTTTCCCAAGCCTGAGGTAGGACAGGGCATATGGAAATGCAGAGGGAAGGCATCTGGAGGTGTAATCCTTCAGGAGAGGAGTGAGCCAGCCGCAGAGGGTTTAAGAGTTGGGACATTCTGTCCCAGGCCCTGAAGCTTTCTCAGAGCGTCTCTAGCACCCTTGCAAAGTACCTGAGCTGGGCGCTTGGCTTCAGACACGCTTCTGGTCCAGACACAATTGTCTCCTTCAGAAAAATCCCCTGCCAGAGCTCACCAGTGCGATGCTGGGGTGGGGAACTGATGTACTCTGCAACCACTAGATGCTTTCTGAGCACCTCCTTTCCCCTCTCCTGTGAACCCACTGATCTCAGCAATGCCCCAAGATGCAAGTGCTGCCCCACCACCGAACCACAGCCTGTCCCTTCACTGAGCAGCACCCCGTCACCACTGCCCCACACTCACTAATCCTCTTCCTCTGCGTTTCCCTACACCCACTCTCACACCCACGTCCCCTCTGGTGTCCCCCAGCATTACCACCTCACTGGGACCTGGAGCGATCCTTCATAGCTCCAGGCAGGAGCACAGGAATAGCATCATTAAGCTGGAGTAGCAATTAATGCCGCCTGTAACCCAACAAGCGTGAAGGGGAGATATCGATCGGTTGTTATGAGTCAAAGCAAACACTGAAATCAGTGTTTGGTAAATAAATCCTTGCCATTCCTTAGGGTGTCTCACTTCCCATATATGCTAAATGCCATATAAAAGTTCCTGGCTGTTAAAGCTCTTCATTCAGTCGACTTTTATCTCCTAAATGTGTTTCCAATGGCTGAGGAGGGTAAGTCTGCTCTTTTCTGAGACTTTATTATTTCACACTCACAGGAGGTGACTTCATTTGAGGTCTTAATACGAGCTTGGGGTGGTACCCACGCTGCCTGAGCATCCGTAGCAAAGGTTCCCAGGATCTGTATGGTGTCTGGCCATGGTGGAGATCACATCACTAGGAAGTGAAGCCAGGTCACCATACTGGGAGCTATGGGGCTGAGAAGGCTTAAAAGCTGGATGCATCTGTAGCAGGACCAGTGCATGGTGACTGCACAGTCTTCGCCATTTGTGATGAGGGGGACATGTCTTTTATGCTGTTTAATAACCTGCCTGTGCAGCCTTTCGTTGGGGTTACACACCTCCATGGCTGTGCCGATTACCGTATGTAAAAGACCTCTGAGGATGCTACGCAATGACGGCAACAACACAGCCAGCAATGCCATCCTGCATGGGAATTCTGATCCTCCTCCCTTGCAACAGTTTAAAAACAGAAGCAAGGGATAATCCTTGCTATTTTTACATGCCTGTAGCTATGGTTCTGAAGAGGAGTGGGGGAAACCACGGCAGTTATTAGAATCATGGAATCATTGACTGCTTTGGGTTGGAAGGGACCTCAGAGAACGTCTAGTTCCCACCCCCCTGCCATGGGCAGGGACACCCTCCACTAGCCTGGGGTGCCCAAAGACTCATCCAACCTGGCCTTAAATGCTTCCAGGGATGGGGCTTCCACAACCTTTAACATCTAGAGATGTTAAAAGAATCTATTTCCTACTTTGGTTCTCTGGAAATGCACCCTGGAGAGAAGAAACAGAGAAAAGCTCTCCCAGTAAGAGTCAAAACACTCTCAGATTTGAAGAGCAGCGAGGCAGATCTTCACAGAACACCCGTGTTCAAAGGCTGGCATTGCCCCAGGCCCTGGCAAAGCGCTTCTGACCACACCACCTGAAAACTCTCCACCTGCCCATGCTGCAAAATGAAGTCAAATGATGCAAGTTTGGGTGGGTTTTTTTTCCTTCCTCTTCCAGATTTACCACTGTCTCCGAAGGAGATGTGCTCGACGGAGCAGGGGCTACAGTGGAGAGATCACATACCACAGAGGATGCTACGGCAGCGGTGGGTGCACCTCGAGCCTCCAGGGACGTGGGTCCTTCTTCTGTGATAGGGAAGGCTCAGTCATCTACAGCCGAGAAGCTTCATCCTGCCAGCCCATGGCAACATCATCCACCTTCGGCATCGCAGGGGGGTACAGGTGTGGCACTGATGGGTCTGTTGTGATATCCTGTGGTGACAGCGGGGGGACATCTGGTTGGGGCACGGCAGGGGGACCGCTCCCAGTCTATGGCACTGGGGGTGGAATTGGGTACTCAGGCCAGGATGGCACGGAAATGTCTGGGGTTGGTGTAGGATACAGCTGCCACAGTGGGAACTTGGGCATCACGGCAGGAGGCGAATGTGGATATGGATATGAGTATGGATACGATACATCACCAAGGGATAGGGCATTAATTACAGGTGGGGGCAGTGGTGGGTCAGGGTACTATGGTGGAGGAGTGGGTTATGGCATTGGGGGATGCTCGGGCCCAGAGCTCAGCTCAGGAGGCGGTGAGTCCTCCCAGACCATGCAGCAGAAATGCCCTGTGGTCATTCCCAACATCGAGGACCAGCAGATCAAGCAGACCACCCACTGGCCTCCTAGCCAGAAGAAGTGATGGACCCCCTTGAAGGGAGAACTGCCCTGGACGTGTGCTTATGTTTGGGGAGCTCTGCGCTCCTCACATGGGTCAGTAGTGCTGGCACAAGCACCACGAGGGGAACATGGTTGTGTTTTGGCAACAGGGGAAAGACTCTCCTCTTTGTCTCCTTTTGGGTTGGAAAATAAAACTTCAGAGTCTGTGGGAATTTACAGTATCTGGATGATTTCCTTTGATTTCTGTCGCCTTCCCTCGAAACGCTGATGCACAAGGACTCCACTTCCCAACGCCAGGCTCATCGTCCGTTTCTGATGCACATTTTACAGCCACCCTGAAATGTGATAAGCAGTTTAATCCTATTAAAATAGAAATATTTTAATTCTATTACTTTAATTTCTATTAAATATTTCTAGAAATATTTAAAAATAAATATTTCTAAATAAAATTTTTTTAAAAATAAATATTTTTAAATAAATATTTTTAAATAGAAAATTTTAAAATGGAAGTATTCTAGAAATGTTTTATTTTCTATTAAAATAGAAATATTTTCATTCTATTATTTTAATTTGTATGAAATGTATCTAGAATATTTCCAGAAATTAAAAGATTTCTAGCATAGTTATTATTCTAGATTTTATTTAATCTAGAACCTTTGTAATTAATTATGAACTTAATTTAATAATTAATTCATATTTAATCTAGAAATTAAAATATTTCCAGAATATTTCATAGAAATTAAAATAGCCTGGAACTATTTAAACTATTTTTGATTGAAATATTCTAGACATATTTCAATTAAGTATTTTAAAATTACATCTTTTAATTAAAATATTCTAGAAATAGTTTAATTTATATTTAAATATAACTATATTAATCAATAATTTAGTTAATTAATGACTCACATTTAAAATAATTAATAACTTAAATTTAAACTAGAAATATTTTAATTCTATTAAAACACACCATTTTCAACAGCAAGAGAAGGCTCTTCACTGTGCCCTTGCCAAAAGCAGAGCTTCACCCCCCTCCAGTGCTGCACCCATGAAATCTGCCCTGATGATGGTGAGACCCCCCCCCTCCGTGGGCATGCGGGTCAGACTCCATGAGATACCCCAAGGAAACACCCAAACCTTCCTGTTGATCTCCAGCTGATTATTATTTACAGCGTGACCTGGGAGCACGAGGCTGTTTACTGGGAAGCAATGACAGGCCAGGCTCCTGTCCCAGCAAGATTGCAGGGGATGTTGCAAGCTGGGCCGCATCGGCCTCATTTCTTACACCAGGGACATGAGGCAACTGGAACAAACCCGTTTGTTCCCTTTCCCAGCAACCTGCTTCATGGCATTTTTGTTTCTTGATAGGATCAGGCCCTAAATTAGGCAGAGGGAGAAGATGCTTCCTCTGGGGTGTGCTGAAAGGACAGCGCGGGGGTGGCTTGAACGTCCTGTGCCGGTTATTAACGTGGTGTTTGCCAAGCGTTTAGCATTGCAGGGATGTTCTCTGGGGAGGGGGGTTGAGACCTTCAAATATATATTTTTGAGACCCTCATTTATTTATTTATTTATTTATTTATTTATTTGCTTTTTTGTTTGTTTGTTTATTTATTTATTTATTTGCTTCCTTACTTACCTACTTACTTACTTACTTACTTACTTACTTATTTATTTAGAGAACTTCAAATATATATGTAGCTCCAGGCCTGGAGGTTGGTGGTCCTGCCTGTGTCAGGAGGATTGGAGCTCTATGATCCTTGGGGTTCCTTCCAAGCCTTGCCATTCTGTGATTCTATGATCATCAAGAAAGGAAAAAACTCCCATAGATCAGAGTCTGTTCAAAAGGGAGGCAAGAGACCATGAATTTATATTTTTAAATCTATTTTACCATTGTTGTTTCACCCACCTGTGGGGATTTTGATCCTTTCAGCTCAATAAAAATTCAGAAAACTTTGCTCTGATGCTTGTAAAAAGACCACAGCTTATAAAAAACCCAAATCCTCTAACTTTTAACCAGTTGTTTGGTGCCAAAATGGGTCCCTTTCATGCTGTAAAACAGAATCACAGACTCACCAGGTTGAAAAAGACCTTGAAGATCATCAAGTCCAACCATTCCCATCCTGTGCTAAACCAGAGCCCTGAGCACCTCATCTCCCCTTTTTTAAACACCCCCAGGGGTGGGGACTCAGCCCCTCCCTGGGCAGCCTGTGCCACAGCCCCACAACTCTGCCAGGGAAGAACTTTGCCCTCCCATCTGCTCTGCCCCTGCCCTGGGGCAGCTTGAGCCCATTGCCCCTTGTCCCATCTCCTGTCCCCTGGCTGAAGAGACCATCGCCCACCTCTCTGCACCCTCCCTTCAGGTAGTTGGAGGTGGTGATAAGGTCTCCCTTCTTCATTGCTAGACTGGAGGGCTGTGGTGCAAGGAATGTTATACAGGGTTTTGTCCCCAGCCATATTAAATCGTTCTAAAATTAGACAGCTTTATCTTTTATTTGCATCCACTCCTATTTCTGAAATCTACCACATCGTTACTGATTGGTTATTTTCCCTACTTCTCATGATAGCATCGAAAGTAGGAAAAAACCTCAGAAAAACCCAAACAGCTTCCAATATACTTCCCAAAAGCCAGTCAGAGTTCAGAATATTAAAATAAAACTTCCTGATTATTCAATTAACTGGTTAAAAAAAAAAAATCCCAAAATTTCAGTCCCACCCCCCCCATCCTCTCCCCACAAAAAATGAAAAAATTAAATATAATGGGAAAAGTAAATTTCTTATTCACTGTCTCACCTAGCTAGTTCTTCAAGCCTTGTCTGAAAAAGCTTGTCCACAAGCTTAGATGTTAACTGGGCCTGATTAAATATTAGTATATTAAATAATTGTATAATAGAGGAGAAGGAGGATTCTGTTGCATCCAGAGCTTGAGCATCAGGAGCTGGGGCTGCATCGCACTGCCTCTGTCTGCAGCATGGGGATGGGTTTTACTACCCATGAGTATCTGCCCATGCAGATTTCCCTCCCTCTCTTGTGCAATGGCAGAGGAATGAGTCATCCTTGGAGGATGACGGTGCTGCGGTAATGCAGGTCTCTCACCCTACCAGCATGTCGGTGCTTGCAAGAGCCATGGCTCCCTCTGCTTCAGCAGTTTGCAAACAGGGAGGTTGGAGGGTGAACAGGGTTCTGGCTGCTTGATGAAATTCACAACCTGGCTCCTCTGGACAGAAACTAAAGGAATTATTGTTGAGACAGCGAGCAGGAGCCATCCCTCCACTCCAGATGTTGGGCTGGCCTCTGCCCAACAAAACCTTTGCAGCTCCCATGTTTTCAGGCACAAAACAGGCAAAAATGCAGCGCGATCCAGCTGCAATTCTATGGTTGGGCTGTTAATGGGAGGGGGGGAAAGCAGAAACCGGGGTTATTGCAAAGCCATGGTTGCACGGATGATTGCACCACAACCCGGTGAGTGACCCAGGATTGCAGCCATCCGTTGCTTTTGCACCCATCCTGCCCCCCAGGGAAGAGCTGGGTGAGCTGGAGGTGCACAGTGAGCTCGGGTATGTGGTCTCCAAGCTATCACTATACTCAGGGTTTACTCATGAACGCAAGGTTTGCCCAACGCAAGCTTCTGTAGGCACGCGTTTCCTGGCACAGAGGGTGGCTACTTCAGAGGCAGGAAATTAAATAAAATGAATAAAAATTGAACTATTAGAGAAACAGAAAATTTACAAGGACAATTCCAGTTGCAGCTTTTTTGGTATTGGCCCGAAAAAAAATATGTCAGCAGTGGAAATTAGTAGTAACTATGTCGATGTCAGCTAAATGGCTGTAAAAGATGTGGGTAGAGAAATCACACTACGTTTTTTGGTGTGTTCATGGGTTTAAACCAAGACTTCACAAAGCATCCTGTGTCACTACCTGGCTGTGATGCTCACTTTCCCATCACAGTCCTTGGAACCTGCCACAGTGGCCACAGGCTTCATTATCCTGGTTTTATTGCTCTGGGAAATGACACCGCCAGAGAGAGGAGATTTGAGGGAATCCTCAGCTGCTAAGCTCCTGGAACCTGCAGATGTCTTACAGGATGAAGACAGCTTTAAAGATGCTTTTGGAGGTTGTGTAATGAGGACTTTCTGAAAAAAAAAAACCCCAACCATTTTTAATGTCAAGGATCCAAAAGCAGCAGCTCTTGTCCACTGCGCCGGACCCCAGTCGTGCCAACAGGACTTAGAGGTGCCCAAGCATCATGACCTTTCCTCCCTGACAGACTTTGGCCAAGAGTTTTCAGGATACCAGCCTCCAAAAAAATAAAAAAAAGTGTCACCTTTGCCATCCATTTTGCAATATAAAACTCATCCTGGTGTGACGGTGAGACAGTCAAGCCACCCACACGGTTTTCACTCTCCGCGCATTACAACCGGCGTGGGGCAAGGTGGCAATTAAAGCTGTGTAACACGAGGAAGACAATCTACTGTATGACAAGTCAATCAAAGAAACCAGGCTGAATAAGCTTTGAAGGTGGTAGATAATTAAGGGGCGAGGCTGTTTTGTAAATACAGGATCATTTTTCCCCGGGGGTTTATTGCATTTTCAGGAAGAGAGCTAGGAACCGTATAAAAGATCTCAGGTGGGAGAGCAGCTCATTCACCCAGCTCCACTCCTCCTTCAGAGCCTTCACAGCCAAGGTAAGCTGCTGCTACACCACTAATTTTTCTTTCCTATGAAAATTTGCCCAGTTGAGCTGAGTTCTGCTCTTGAAAAGCCGGGTCTGTCTGTGGGATTATTGAGAGCTGAGTTCTTGCCTTGGTGTCTGGGGCAGCTTTGTGCTATCAAAATTGGACTCAAGATCTTCTGTTCTAAGCAGCAAAATTTACTGTTCTTATCATATAAATTTAGACTACTTCAGTGCTTCGGATTCCTAGTTTCCAGAGGATAAACCGGGAATAAAAAAGTAAAGGATGGGGTTTTGGAGTGAATGGGAGATGGTGGTCTGATCTTTCATAAGAAGCCTTGAGTTTTGGCTGGGAATTTTAATTTGGTTTATGAGCCTGAGTCATTTACTGAGCTCCTCTGGAAAATTTAAGTCTTTGGGAGCTGGAAGGATTAAGCTGTGCTTGAAGAAATTTAAGGAAGAACTGAGGAAGTAGGTTTCAACTCTGGGAGGAAGGAGCAGCCTGAGGAGCCTTCAGCTCAGCTGGGTGCATCCTGGATACCTTCTGCCTCCTGAAATCTCAGCTCTGTTCAGAAAAGGGGTTAGATGTGCACGTAGGATTTTCCTCAAGCCTCTGGAAATTGAGCTTGGCAGGGCATGGGAGGGAGCAGAAGACACGAGGATGGGGGAAGGCAGAGGAGTCTCTTAATTTTGAGCTCCTGGCTTTTAAAGCGTGGTTTGCCGTGGCTTCATACCAATGGTCTTGGCTAGAAATTCACTGGCAGTGCAAGGGCCACCTCTAGGCTGTGAGTTTTTTCAGACCCTTGCCAAGATGCCTCTTGCTGGTGTAGTGTAAACCAACAGTCCATGGTGCATGTGCTCCACTGTTACACAGCCCTGAGATAATCCCAGTGTGTCTTGTGTGAGTGGGATACAGGATAGGAGAGTAGGGAAGTGGCTGATGGAGACCAGCAGATATAGAGATGGGGGATGTTGGGGAGGGTGATGGGATGGCTTGTGAGGGCGTTCAGATGATGCAGGCTGATGTGGCACTGCAGGACTGAAGCCCCAAGCTGGGGAGATGGAATGAGCATCCAGGCAAATCTTGACTAGCCCCAGTGGGCTCGTAAACACCTCAAGGAAATCTTGACACCAAACAAGGCAAGAACACTGCCAGCCCTTCATGCACGTAAATGACAAAGGTTTCTCCTCCCCAGAGTTCACCCAACCAGCTGAAAAAAATGTGCTCCCGTGCAGACAGAGGCTGCCACAGCAACGAGAGCTCCTCCTGCCACAGCGGAGCCTCCTCCTGCCATGACAAGGAGAGATCCTGCCATGGATCCGAGGAGGTCATCTGCCACGAAGTGAGCGCCGTGCAGGATGTGACCCCCGTGGTGGTCCTCCCTCCCCAGTGCCCTGGGCAGGTGCCAGTGGCTCCAGCTCCCTGCCAACAGCAGCAGCAGATCAAGCAGCCAGTGCAGTGGCCCCCACAGCAGCAGAAGTGAAGGGGGAAGGACGAGCCAACGGTCAGCGCACATTGTGGGGCTGCATCTCTCCCCTCTCCTCTGCAAGATACGGTCCTCAGCTTGGGCAGGCCCTGCCCCATCCCTCCTCTCCCTGCTCCTCATCATGCAAAGTGGCATTAGCGCGGTGGAAACATGATTTGAATTCCAATCCGTTAATTTCCTGCTTCTGTCTCCAGCAGCAAAGCTGTGATATTAAAGCCTAAAGCTCACAAAACGTGCTGATGTCCTCTTGTTTTTCCACCACCACCCTCCTTACCTTCAGCATCACACCCTGGCCCGATTCCATGAGCAAGAGCTGCTCCCCGCAGCTTCGCCCCCTTCCCACTGCACTTTGATGGCAGCAGAGCATCAGAGCTCAGCTCTCCGGTCCCCAAACCTCCTGCATCTCCCAGTCCAATCCAGGTGCTGGGTTTGGGAATGCTTCAATGGGACTTGAAGGTGCAGATCAGCATCTCTCATTAATCCCAGCCCCTTGGCTCTGTGACAACTGGCTCTGAGCCTCAGACCCTCACAGGCACATCTTGGAGGAGCTAAAAAAGAAGCTCTGTCCTCATAAGGAGTGTCTGGTGAGCACAAAAGCTCACTATCTAGGAAAGCTTCCCTCTAGGAAGTCTGAAAAATTCACTATTATCAAGAGGGTATGAGCAGAGGAAGAACTACACCACATTTAACCTTAAAATGGAGAATATGAGGTTAGATAGATCACAGAATCTCCTGAGTTGGAAGGGACCCCCTAAGGATCATCGAGTCCAAGATGCTTTCTGCAAGGTAATCCCACCTTCTTTGAGAATCTCAGGAGTCTGTATTGCCTGGCCAGCACGCTGGCTGATGCAAAATAAAACTGGCTTTAAAGTCAGACCACACACCGCGGCGTTAAACCCCATGGTGAACTCTAGTCCCCAAAACATCCCTTCAAGTCCAGGAAACCAGAAGAACATTGTGGAAAACAAAAAAATAGAGGTTCCCAGTTCCTATCAGTGCTCAAACTGACTTTTCTCAGCAGGAACTAGAGGAGTTCTATGATTCCATGATTCTGTAATTCTAAGTTCTCAGCTTCCCTTGTGGAGGTAGAAAGGGAGGAATATCAAATGGGCAGATGGCCACAGAAGCCCAGTCGTTGTGTTTCTCATTGTTCTAGATTCATTCCCAGGTTTTCCTCCAGCGTCCACCAGCACAGAAGCAGATTGCTGCAGGAATCTGTGGCTCTGTGGGATCAGAGCAGCACTGTGTGTAATGTGCCAGATATTTAATTAGCAAAGGATTTGCACTGGAGCTTTGAAAGGAATGAGAAACTTATTATTAACACTTGTTTTATTATTACTGTTAATTAAAATAATGAGGAGCATCGTTCCCATGTGCAAGGGATGTGATTGCAGGAGCATGGAATGAATCTCAGGGTCAGGGACATGCAGTGCTGTGCATGAAGGGGCTGCTGACCCCCTCCCCAGACACCCAGTTGCCTTTCTGCCAATGCCAAACCCATCCTGCAATAAGCACGAGGTTGAAACCAAGCAGGCTTGATGCTCCAGGCTGTATTTGAGTCTAGAAGTCTTTAGGGGAAGAGGAGATAAAAATCTCCTATCTCAAGTCTTTCTAAGCAGTCCAAGTTTTCACCTACGCTCTCAGGTAAGCTGAGGCATCGCAGGTTGTGTCATTTGTTTAAGGAGAGGAACAGAGACAGCAAATCTCTGCTGAGCTGGGGTTTTGTTATCTCAGCACATGCATCTGGGAAGGGAAGCAAGGAAGCAGATTGCATAAATTCAGGAGGAAACTGTCCCTATGCCATGAAAGCCACGATGGTGGCATGATGTCAGTGCTGAGGGCAAGCTCTGCAGAGGACATTTTACTGGGAAGTGCCTCTGTCAAGTGAGCAGAAGGAGAGTGGGCAAGAAATAATCAGCAAAAAAGCATGATGAACCCAAGGGGAACATTAGAAAAGAGAGAGGCAAGGGGGGTCCTGCGTGCAGAGCACCTTTCTCAGCACTGAACAAGAGTTGGGGTCCTACACAGCACTTGTGGCTGATCTAGGTTGGGAGGGACCCCAAGGATCACAGAGCTCCAACCCCCCTGCCACAGGCAGGGCCACCAACCTCCAGGCCTGGAGCTACACAAGGTTGCCCAGGGCCCCATCCAATCTGGCCTTGAACACCCCCAGGGATGGGGCACCCACCCCCTCTCTGGGCAGCCCCTTCCAGCCCCTCACCACTCTCTCTGGACAGAACTTCCCCCCAATCTCTCCTCTCCCCCTTCCCTCCTCCAGCTTCACTCCAGCCCCCTTGTCCTGCCAGTCTCTGCCCTTGAACAAGCTGATTCCCCTCCTGTTCCTCTGCTCCCTTCAGGCACTGGCAGGCTGCAATGAGGTCCCCCCACAGCCTTCTCTTCTCCAGGCTGACCCAGCCCAGCTCCCTCAGCCTCTCTTTGTAGGGGAGCTAAATGTTGCAGGTCACCAGTCAAATCACGTACCTTAGCAAGAGGAGAGCGATGGGAGAAGTAAAGTCAAACTGAAGGGAATGGCCAAAACCAGGGGAACTTTATAGAACTGGAGGCTTCAGCAGTGAGGCACTCCTGGAGAATGGGGGCTTTGATCTCCCCTGACCACAGCAGAACTTGTTTGCTGCCCATGGTTTCCATCTGACACTCTTTTTATTTACTTTTTACAATCTTTCCTCTGTGGCAGCAGGTTTACTCCCATACACAATCAGGTGCTGCCTAACTACAGCCCAAATAAATCTTGGCTGCAAAGTATTTATAGGATCGCTCCATGTGTTGCGATACCGGAGATGTGAATGGACCTGTTTGAGGGATCCCAGTGAGTCAGGAGAGCATCACCTAAAATCAATTGTGCCTGATGCTTAATCCACGATGCCATCCTGGTGTTGACACATTCCTGCCTTTTATGGGACAAGAAAATGTAATTAGATGGGCATGACCTGTACGCAGGCACGGAAAGGAAGACTGAAGTTGATCCGTGATTCATGGGAAAATCCAGGCTCAGAAGCATCTACCCCTACCACATGGTGCTGGGTTGTTTATTTTTTCTTGAGCTACATCCCTCATTAATGCATAATTCCATTGGAGCTGTGGAGATGGCATGGCTGAGTACGGAAAGCAGGACAGCAATGCTAGTACTGTGTCCCATCCAAACCCAAATATTGTCTTCAGCCCTACTGTGAAATTAAAGATGTTAAAACTTGCTCTGGATGCAGGCACATGGCTCAACTTCATAGAATCACAGAATCACGGACTCGTCTGGGTTGGAAGGGACCTCAAGGGTCACAAAGCTCCAACCCCCCTGCCACAGGCAGGGACACCAACCTCCAGGCCTGGAGCTACACAAGGTTGCCCAGGGCCCCATCCAACCTGGCCTTGAACACCCCCAGACACGGGGCACACAGCCCCTCTCTGGGCAGCCCCTTCCAGCCCCTCACCACTCTTTCTGCACAGAACTTCCCCCCTAATATCTCATCTCACTCTTCCCTCCTCCAGCTTCACCCCATCCCCCTTGTCCTGCCAGTCTCTGCCCTTGAACAAGCTGATTCCCCTCCTGTTCCTCTGCTCCCTTCAGGGACTGGCAGGCTGCAATGAGGTGTCCCCCCCCCCCCCCATGATTTAGCAGGGAGGGCACACACCTTCTCACAACCTCAAGTGCTAAAACATCTCCAGGAAGGAAACTAAAGAGAGGTTTCATTTAAAAGTGTTGGGACAAAAATTAGAAGCGCATTCAAGGAGGATGGAGGAAAATAGGAACAGAAAGTAACTACACCCACAGGAGTGTGAGCAGGATGTAGGCTGGTGGGTTCACCTCCAACCATTCTGCTCCAGGTTTTGTTGTCAGCCTCATCAACACCACGTTGCAGAGCTGGACTGAAACTATAAAATAAAAAAAAAGAAATACAAATAAAAGAAATCCTTGATAGAACACGCCACATGGACAGGTTTCTATTGATGAAGGATGTCTTAGGGGTAAGGCCAAATGTCCCAGTAAAATATCGAGTTCCACTGGGAAATTCTGCTACAGTATCTTGCCCTCAACATAATCCACATGAGTTGACTTTAGTAACCATTTTTCTCTAGCACTGAGGTGTGATCCTGTGTGTCATGGTCCATGTGACATCCCAGCACATTTTGAGGAACGGGAACTTCTAAGTTACAAACACCTCTTCCTCTTGATACTTGCTGCCCATGACCAGATCCTTCAGGTTCTTCCCTATTGGCGTCACTTGGTGTGAAATACCTTCCAATCTCTTTCATAGGGAGGTGAAGGAATTAGAGTGCTATTAATAACCTATGGGACAATGACAACGCACAGGGCATCAAAGGGAAGATGTCGGAAGCTGAACACAGTGGATAGAAATGGGCTGGGATGTGTAATTAGGTTACACTTGCCAAGAGATGTCTCATGTCCCAGATAACCCTTTGGAAGAGTATAAAAGGTCTCTCATCCCGGTTTCCTTCATTCGGTTCTCTGCTCCCATACACCTTTGTTCCTGTTGCTGAAGAGGTGAGTCCAATTTTTCCATTTCTCTTGATGAAACTAGCTGCTTCCATACAGGCTTGGGTAGAGTTAGAGTATGCTACTCACTCCTTACCTATGGGCCTTGGTCATACCAGAGACCAGGTTCTTGTTACCTACAAGACCTGTTGGGAAGGGCAAGTGGGATATTAGCGTAGCAGGCAGAGGCTCAACCTGGACCAAAATAACAGGAAGATTGGAAAATACAGAGACAGGACAGTCAGAGGACTTGCTGAAAAGAGGCTTCAAAGTTTCTGAGCAGGAGGCATCAGAGAGTCTGGGGCTGCATGTGGGCAATGGATGCTTTGAGTCTTTTGAGTCTGAAAAACAAACCTCATCTGTAAAAGGTTTTTACTGGGGGATATAAATCAGCTCCCAGTACCTACTCAGCATTGGATCACTTTCTTATCCCTGAAGAACCAGAAAATAGGAAGCAACTGGGGAACTCCAGAGTAAAATGGGTGACATGGGTGTGTACGCCAGGGCTGCTGACCACCATGACTCTTTCTTCCCCAACAGCTTTGCCAACCCTCCAGAAAGATGTGCTCCCGTGGGTCCTGCCACAGCCGTGAAACCTCCTGCCATGAATCCCGCTCCTCCTGCCACGAGTCGGGACCCTCCTGCCATTACACCATCCAGAGGCAGCCTGTGCAGAAGTACACCTACTGCCCACCTGTGCAGCCTTACTGCCCCCCTGTGCAGCGCTATTGCCCCCCTGTGCAGCGCTACTGCCCCCCCTGCTGCCCCCCTGTGCAGCGCTACTGCCCCCAGTACACCAAGAACATCTGCAAGCTGCCACCGACGTACCCCAAGTACTAGTGCATCAGGATCCAGACCTGGCATGAGGACCCATCGGCTCCCCACTCCCTTGGATGCTCTGGATGCCTAAAGCTTCAACTGCTACTTTTCCCTCTTCCCATTCTTGGTTTGGGTGAATCCTTGAGTACCTCATCAGCAATTAGAATTTTCTTCAAAATATAACTCCGATCTGTTTTAATTTAGCATAAATACCCAGCTTCTCTGGAAGGCTGGGAATGATTTCTGCTGGCAGCAGCTTAGCTATGTGTTAACCTATAAAACATGCAGATGAGACAATAAAATTTCATTTTCAAAACCAGAAAAAGTTCATGATTCATTCTTTGACCTCTTCACTTGAGAATTATCTCTACCTCTGGCTTCTTAGCCAATGCTTCTCCTTTTCTTCTTTGACTCCCCATCCCTGGGGGTGTTCAAGGCCAGGTTTGATGGAGCCATGGGCAACCTTGTGTAGCTCCAGGCCTGGAGGTTGGTGTCCCTGCCTGTGGCAGGGGGGTTGGAGCTCTGTGATCCTTGGGGTCCCTTCCAACTCAGACCAGTCTGTGATTCTATGATTCTCAAACTTACCACCAAATGCCCACATCCCCAAGTTTCAGAAGGAATAAAAGCCAGTGACTCCAGAATGCTGACAAATGCATTTATGGACTGCAGAGAGCTCACCTGGACACTATCTAGCATAGAACTGTCTTCCTCCATTCCCTACTCCTCATTTGTCACCTCGACCCCAAATTACAAACATTTTGAGGTTTCTAATAAATGCAAGTTTATTTTTTAGATTTCTTCCTTCTTCCACTGAACTTCAGATTACATTTTTTTCAATGAAAACTGCACACACTTAAAAATAAACCCTAAATCTTTCTCTGGGTTTTTTTTACAACCTAAGCCTATCCTTATCTCCCCAGTTGCCAGCCCGTCTAGCTGAGACATCTGTTCTGGAACAGGATTGCCCACTTCCTTCTGCCAGTGCCTGTTTCTCGGGATCGGTGTCACAAAGAGCTCTACAACTACCTTTAGCTTACATTACTAACCTTGAGGAACTGGGAAGGGGTGAGATGAATGTGCCTCGCATGAGGAGGAACTGACATAAGCATCTTTCCCAAAAGTACCACTTAATTAATCCAGATAAACCATTGCTACATTGCTTACAACGCGCGGTGCTTTTCAGAAGATTGTAGGTGAGATTTTCCTAAGCTAGGGCTAGCTTCAAAACATACTTTAAAAAACATTTTCCTCCCTTCCTTTCTTTTCTTTCTTTCCTTTGCTTTGCTTTCTTTTCTATCTTTTCTTCATTTTCTTCCTTTCTCATTGCCTGGAAAAATAAATAAAAATAACCCCAACCAGAACATGAAATCCTGATTTCCTGGGATTTATTTTCAAATCCAGAATGAACGAACATCTCACAAAACTGCTGACAGAGTAGCAGGGCTTTTTTTCCCCTCCAAATTTGACATGAAAATAAACCTTGAAAGCTATGAAGACCATCTCAATATGGATATCTGCTCCCTTCTGAACTCAGTAAAGAACTTTTAGGGTTGTTCCGGTTGCATCAGGACTGATCATGGGATGCTCCCAAGGAGTTCCTGCAGCACACACCTGGATAAGTGTCACAGGAAAGGAATAATTGCCCATTTTGTTGTCTTAAGGTCATGGGTTGTGGTGAGAGAAACTCAGTTGTCAATATTGAAACGCTGCAATGCTTAAAAATCACAAAATTGCTTAAGACAGGCTGGAGCCTGAAGCAATTTGGGATCTGAAAACAGGATGCTGATAGGTGGTATCTTCCCAGCATAAATCCTTCTGGCTTAGGGTTTGAAATCCCCTTCTTCTAGGAGGAATGTAAACAGGATAATATGGTGGCACAACGGAAGAACAGCCGATGGCTGGTACACTCACAAACGGAATGAAAGTGTTGGGACCGGTTCCCCTTAGCGTCACCTCCGGTGTTGAGGTGTGAAGGCTGCATTTGAGCTAGTCAGCAGGACCTCCCTCTGAGTAGGGCCCATGTGAGTGGTGGCTGTTAATTACAGTCCCTGGTGTCACGAAAAAAACATATCAATCAAAATATGAGTCTGCCACGCAGACCAAGGGGCAGCACGAAGGGAAGGAGTCAACACTTTTGAATTGTACGTTGATGCAACGCGGGTTGCCCAATGACAAATCACTTAATAACTCTAGGGTTAGGTTCGGTTTTAATATGTAAATATGCAACTGCCTTCAAAATCCCCTTATATAGCAGGTTGGGTAATTCCATTGCCTTTTAACATGTTAAGGAAGAAGGTCATAATTGATTTACCTGACTCTGTCACAGCAGGTTCCGACCGTGGCACAGTGCATTGAATATTATTACATCTGGAAGAAAAGAGTCAAATTCAGCTCCAGACAGCCTAGAGTCAACAGAAAAAATAACAAAAGAACCAAGGGTGAGGTGGAAAACCCTGAAGAAGAGGTAGAAAAACCATGCAAGACGCCTCTCCTGAGAAATTCCTGGCACTCTGTAAAAGGAGCTGCCAGTTCCCCTGCTCTCCACAGGGATTGATGGAACCTCCCTTGGCTGGCAGATAGGAGGATGGGTTTGCAAAGGTTGTTCCTTTGTGGTGAGAACTGGGTTCATTCCAGCACTCGGCCATCCTGCCAGGGAGGAAAACATCTCTCTGCATATGGAAATGCCCATGGCGTGGTCCGTGTTTGTGCCCTGTCCTGGGGGCATTCTTGCCCCCAAATCCGAAATGCCAAAATTCATGACCCAAATCTCAAAATTCTTGAGCAAAACTTCAAGTTTTTGACACAAAATGTCACATCCGGCAGCAACTCCCAAACCACAGTGTTGAGGACTGAGAGATATTCCTGGCAGGGAAACGTGACTTTTTTTTGGGTCAAAACCTGAAGATTTAAGGACAAGAATCTGAGATTTAAGGCCAAAATTTTGAGATTTGGGTCCAGAATTAGAGGCTTTTGGGGGTAAAAAAAATTGGGGATTTTTTGAGATTTGGGTCAATGATTTTGACATTTGGGACCAGAATTTGGGGGCAAAAAATTGAGGTTTGGGGCAGGAATTTCATGTTTGGGGTGAAATTTGAGACAAGGATTTGGGTCAAGAATTTGACATTTTGTGCCAAAAACTTGAAGTTTTGCTCAAGAATTTTGAGATTTGGGTCATGAATTGCGACATTTTGGATATAAATTTCAGATTTGGGGACAAGAATTTAATGCTTGGGTCAAAATTTAGGGGTAGAAGCTGGAGATTTGGGTCAAGGATCCTGGATCCCTGTACCCAGTGGTCCTACCGTAGCTAGTTGATGTGGCTGACACACTCCTGGCATCCCCAGAAACCTACACAAGTTCTTCTTTCCCTGCCTGCCTCCACAGCCTTTCCAAACATCCTTTCCAAACATCCAGCAATAGCTCCCAAACCAAAGAGAGCCAGGACCGAAAGACAGACCTGGATTGAAACCTCCCCAAAGGGGACCCACAAGCAGCCCCATCGACATGGCACATCCCCACACTCCCACCAAGGCAACTACCAAGGGCACAGAGCTCCCCATCTTCCACCTTCACCTGTAAAATCCATAAATCCCTTAGGTTTTGGCTTTTCCCCATGACTCCCCAGCCACCCTCCAGTGCTGCCCACCTTATCTCCTGGTGTACCTTCTGCCTTCTTACAGCAACACTCCCTCCTCAGCTCAGCTCAGCTCTTGTCTTCAGCAGCAGCCCAAAGGAAGCACCAAGCCCCCACCCCCAGCTAGCTGCCTTTTAACAGGGAGAGCTGTCTCCATCAGCCCAATTTTTGGCACCTGGGGCTCACCAAGCCCCAGTACCTCCCAGTGGGGGTGGGCAATACCACCTACACCTGTGGTGCTCCCTCCATGGCTGGAGGCCAGGTGGCCCTTAAAGCCCCTCTAGCCCTGGGGTCAGGGCTTTCCTTCCCCAGGAATCGGTCCTAAATGTGCCTTATTGTCATTGTCCAGCTGTAGCAACATCCCTGTTCAACTGTGCTAAACACCCGGCAGCAACTCCCAAACCACAGTGTTGAGGACTGAGAGATATTCCTGGCAGGGAAATGTGACATTTTTGGGTCAAAACCTGAAGATTTACGGACAAGAATCTGAGATTTCTGGCCAAAATTTTGAGATTTGGGTCCAGAATTAAAGGCTTTTGGGGGTAAAAAAAATTGGAGATTTTTTGAGATTTGGGTCAATGATTTTGACATTTGGGACCAGAATTTGGGGGCAAAAAATTGAGGTTTGGGGCAGGAATTTCATGTTTGGGGTGAAATTTGAGACAAGAATTTGGGTCAAGAATTTGACATTTTGTGTCAAAAACCTGAAGTTTTGGTCAACAAATTAGAGATTTGGGACAAATATTTGGAATTTGGGGGCAAAAATTTGAGGCTTGGGGCAAGAATTTCACGTTTGGGGCGAAAGTTGGGAGTAGGAGCTGGAGATTTGGGTCAAGGATGTGACATTTTGTGTAAAAACTTGAAGTTTTGCTCAATAATTTTGAGATTTGGGTCATGAATTTCCACATTTCGGATATGATTTTCGGATTTGGGGGCAAGAATTTCCTGTTTGGGTCAAGAATTTCCTGTTTGGGTCAAGAATTTCATGTTTGGGTCGAAATTTAGCCTCCTCAGCCCACACTTGGGGTTTCAGCTCCGTGATGGCAGCGGTGGGTCCCACAACCTCCCTTTATCCCAGGGGAGGTGCTTTGCCTAGGGCAGAGCCAAAGTTAGGACTCAGAGATCCCAGGAAGTGCTTCCCATTAATGTGTTTTCATCAGTTTGGGGTTGGTTGGGGTTTTTTTTTCAGTAGTAGAACCAGTAACCCTGCTGTGGCTCTTGGGGCTGAGCAGCAGCAATCAGTTCCCAATCCCATTTCACAGCAGGTGATCCGGAGCCATAACAAGCCACCCTGCATGCCTCACGTGCCTTTTATTTGCTGGGAGAGATCACCAGCCCTGGGAAAGGGTGGGTTCTGCCCAGGGAAGCTGTTGTGGTTTAAACCTCAGCGGAAAGCTGGGGCCACAAAAGTCGGAAAAAGAAACCCCCTACCTCTTTAAGAGGTGGAGGATGGGCGAACGGAGGGAACCGAGGAGCTGCAGAGCCAGAGGAAAAAAAAAACAAAGGCCTGCAGGTTGGGATAAGGATAGTTTACTGAACAACAGGAGAAAATATGAAAACAACTAACTACAGTGCTATTATATACAGTGCAAACCTCTCACCCCACTATGTAATTTGAGCCGTGCCCGAACCGATTCAGATTCAGAGCCCCGAACGCAGCACTCCCCGAGCCCGGGTACCCCAGATCACCCCCCTCACCACCGCCTGCCGTGCCGATCCAAAAGAGAGAGAGAGAGAAGCCGGAACTGCCACTACGCCTGCCCAGACGGGGACTTCCCGTGCCCGGAGCAGTTTCTGATGGGTCCGGAGTCGCCCCCGGAACTGGCACTGCGCCTGCCCAGACCAGAACCTCCTGTGCCCGGGTCTGGAGTCACCCCTGCAGGGAGGGGGGGGGGGCAGACTGCCTGATCATGATGCAATTGGTATGGAATACTCTCAGGGCTAACATAGCCTGCTGCTGGGCTGAACCCAGGACATTATCCACCCCTTATTCCAAACCATTTACATCATGAGCAGGTCCAGCAATCTTCTTTGGGTCCAGGGAGTCTCTCACATCCACACTCATGCATGTACACATGCACACACATGTATGTGCGTATAGATTCAGTCTGTGGACCTTCCCTCCGAGTCCGTCGGTTTCATTCAGTCCATGATCCTCAGGCTCCGCTGGTCCCTCTGTCACAACAGCCTCTCAGGGTATGAAGAGTCGTACGTGCCACTGGATCGTTGAATGCTGTATCTCGGGCTCTCGAACACTGCACCTGGCATGATCCATGCTCATAGTCCGTGGGTCAGAGGTGTTTATTACGAAAGAGAAAAGAAAGAGTTCTTGGGAGGCTGGTCTTCGCTCCATCATCACGGCACCAATGACCCTGGCTGCAATGTCATTAGTATAACATACTGTATCCATAACAACAATAAACCAGTAGTGAATTATTTAGCATGATATTGGCTATTCTCACCCAAAATCAAATCCCCTTGAGGTACACATCGAGTTTCTCCATCCTTCTGCATTACCCACCAGGTACAACCAGGTCCTTGAGCAAAAACAATCCCAGATTTGGGTTTACCTTTGCCTGCAGCAGGAATGACCCAAACTGTCTTTCCCAAAACACTCTTCATGCGCACTACTGGGACTCTGTCTCCTTCTACAGTATGTGAGAATTCTGACTGGGCTGGACCAGCCCGATTGGTAAATCCCCTAGAGTTAACTAACCACGTGGCTTCAGCTAAATGTGTATCCCAATGTTTAAATGTTCCACCACCCATTGCTTTCAGTGTGGTCTTTAAAAGCCCATTGTAGCGTTCAATTTTCCCAGAGGCAGGTGCATGATAAGGAATGTGGTACACCCACTCAATGCCATGCTCTTTGGCCCAAGTGTCTATGAGAGTGTTTTGGAAATGAGTCCCATTGTCTGACTCAATTCTTTCTGGGGTGCCGTGTCGCCATAGGACTTGCCTCTCCAGGCCCAGAATTGTATTCTGGGCAGTGGCATGGGGTACAGGATATGTCTCCAACCAGCCAGTGGTTGCCTCTACCATTGTAAGTACGTACTGTTTACCATGGCGAGTTTGTGGGAGAGTGATGTAATCAACCTGCCAAGCCTCCCCATATTTATATTTCATCCACCGTCCTCTATACCAGAGGGGCTTTAACCGCTTAGCCTGCTTGATTGCGGCACATGTCTCACATTCATGGATAACCTGTGCAATAGCATCCATGGTTAAGTCCACCCCTCGATCTCGAGCCCATCTATATGTTGCATCTCTTCCTTGATGACCTGAAGTATCATGAGCCCATTGGGCTAGGAATAACTCACCCTTACGCTGCCAGTCCAAATCTACCTGAGCCACTTCAATCTTAGCAGCCTTATCGGCCTGCTGGTTGTTTTCATGTTCCTCTATGGCCCGACTCCTAGGTACATGGGCGTTCACATGACCTACCTTTCCAGTAAGCTTCTCTAATCGAGTAGCAATATCTTGCCATAAGTCAGCAGCCCATATGGGTTTGCCTCTATGCTGCCAGTTGTTCTTTTTCCACTGCTGCAACCACCCCCATAGGGCATTAGCTACCATCCAAGAGTCAGTATAAAGATATAACATAGGCCACTCCTCTCTCTCAGCAATGTCCAGGGCTAATTGGATAGCCTTTACCTCGGCAAATTGGCTTGATTCACCTTTTCCTTCAGTGGCTTCTGCTACTTGCCTCATAGGACTCCACACAGCAGCTTTCCATTTCCGATGCTTACCCACAATGCGACAAGATCCATCAGTGAACAGGGCATATCGCTTTTCATTTTCTGGCAGTTGGTTATATGGTAGAGCTTCTTCTGCACGTGTTACCTCCTCATCCTCTGGTCACATCCCAAAGTCTTTGCCTTCTGGCCAGTCTGTAATCACCTCCACAATTCCTGGGCGATTGGGGTTTCCTATTCGAGCTCGTTGCGTAATTAGTGCAACCCACTTGCTCCATGTAGCATCAGTGGCATGGTGTGTGGAAGGGACCTTCCCTTTAAACATCCAGCCCAGCACCGGCAGTCGGGGTGCCAGGAAAAGCTGAGCTTCAGTTCCAATTGCCTCTGAAGCAGCTCGAACCCCTTCGTAAGCGGCCAGTATTTCCTTCTCTGTTGGAGTGTAATTGGCCTCAGATCCTTTGTAGGCCCGACTCCAAAACCCTAACGGTCGCCCTCGAGTCTCCCCTTGTGTTTTCTGCCAGAGACTCCAGGTAGGACCATTGTCATCAGCTGCAGTATAGAGCACATTTTTAATATCTGTCCCTGTACGGACAGGTCCAAGGGCTACAGCATGGACTATCTCGCGTTTGACCTGCTCAAAGGCTTGCTGCTGCTCAGGGCCCCATTCAAAATCATTTTTCTTCCGAGTTACATGGTAGAATGGGCTCACAATGAGACTATAGTTTGGGATATGCATTCTCCAAAATCCTATAACACCCAAGAAAGCTTGTGTTTCCTTTTTGTTACTTGGTGGGGACATAGCAGCAATTTTATTAATAACGTCCACTGGGATCTGACAACGCCCATCCTGCCATCTTATTCCTAAAAACTGGATTTCTCGCTTAGGCCCCTTGACTTTACTTTGTTTTATAGCAAAACCAGCTTCTAAAAGGATTTGAATTATCCTTTCTCCTTTTCCAAAAACTTCCTTTGCTGTGTCGCCCCATACAATGATGTCATCAATATATTGCAATTACTCTGGGGCTCCACCCTTTTCTAATGTACTCTGGACTAGTCCATGACAGATGGTGGGGCTGTGTTTCCACCCCTGGGGCAGACGATTCCATGTGTATTGGACACCTCTCCAGGTGAAAGCAAACTGTGGCCTGCACTCTGGTGCCAGTGGGATTGGGAAGAAAGCATTTGCAATGTCAATTGTGGCGTACCACCTGGCTGCCTTTGATTCCAGTTCATACTGGAGCTCTAGCATGTCCGGCACAGCGACACTCATATTTGGAGTGACTTCATTTAGGCCACGATAATCTACTGTCAGCCTCCACTCTCCATCGGACTTCCACACTGGCCCTATGGGACTGTTAAAGGGTGAGTGGGCTCGGCTGATCACTCCCTGCCTCTCCAGTTGACGAATCAGTTTATGGATGGGGATCAAAGAGTCTCAGTTTGTACGATACTGCCGCCTGTGCACTGTCGTCGTAGCGATTGGCACTCGCTGTTCTTCCATCTTCAACAACCCCCCTTCCCGGCGTGGAGGGGCGCGTGGTGCCACGGTGCCGGGTGCTGCGCTCCTGTCGCGTTGTGACTTGTGAACGGCTCTTCTGGGGGGGATTGAAACTCACGGCACCCCAGGAGCTGCCCCAGCGGTTTCTCAGCAGCCAGCTCTTGGTGCTTCCTCGGCTGCAGCCCACAAGAACCCCGGCTGCCATCCCTCTGCTTGGCAGGAGCTCGAGCAGTATGTCCAGCAGTTTTATTCCTCTGATTCCGCGGGAGCAGGGGGGTGGGGGGATGGGGTGGGGAGTATTTCAGGAACCTGACCAGCATCCAAACACCAAGAGAGCACCATGCTCAAGAGATCTTTCTTCTGGTGTTTCACCATCATGGTGAAAAGCCCCTCAATGCCTGCCCAAGCTGTCCACAGAAGTCTGCCCAGCTCCAAAGCCGTGGTGAGGAACTGTGAAAAGTCAGTTCCTGGCTTCCTTTGTGACTTCTTCATGCTTTGGCAATGCTTTTAAGAATTCTTCCTACACAACAAGCTCTTTGACCTTGGGGAGGTAAACACACCCTCCCAGCCCCCACCCCCAAATCAGAAAACACCCTCCCACCCCCCACCCAGTTTGGTTTCCCTGAATAAAGAGCAATGGCCTGTTTACTTAGACTTGTGGGGTGATTCTGCCCTGCTGTATTTAAAATTGAGAC
Source organism: Laterallus jamaicensis coturniculus (assembly GCA_022605575.1). Lineage (NCBI taxonomy): Eukaryota > Metazoa > Chordata > Aves > Gruiformes > Rallidae > Laterallus > Laterallus jamaicensis. Next base: position 957,668 of record JAKCOX010000085.1, read on the forward strand.
TGGCACTGTTTCCCCCTTGTCCAATCCCACAGGTTCTTCCCTGTTCCCAGAAAAACTCTATGTCATGTGTTGGCTGTACCAGCTTTCTCTTGCCAACATACTAAATGTCCTGCAGTAACTCTCAAACCAAAGGTGCCAAGACTGAAATACATTCCTATACTGAAAGCTCTCACTCCATCACACAAGCAGCCCCTCAGCTCTTGGGATTCTTTGCTGTACAGCTCAGGGAACAGTGCTATAGTTGCAGGATGTCATGTCTTGGCTGTACCAGCTTTCTCTTGCAAACATGCTAAATGTCCTGCAGTAACTCTCAAACCAAAGGTGCCATGAACAAAACACATTCCTGGAGTGAAAGATTTCCCAGTCCCACGCAAGCAGCCCTTCAGGCCTTGGGTTTCCTTGCTCTAGAGCTCAGGGAACAGTGCTAACAGTGCTCTCTGTCATTTCTCAGCTGTACCAGCTTCTGTTTGCAAATGCAGTGAATGTCCAAGAGAAGGTCTGAAACCAAAGTGAAGAGGACTGAAACACATTCCTGGGCTGAAACCTCTGTCCCTGGGTTTCCCCCCTTTTTGCTTCGGAGTAGGATGGGTGCCAGTCCTGCTGATGGCTCCCAAAGTGGCTTTCTCCCTCCAATCTGTGCCCAGCTGCTTTCTACTGAGAAGGGCCCTGAGAACCATCGGCGTGTTCGTGGTGACCGATGGCCTTCGCCACGAAGGAAGGAGAACTGGCAGGTAAAAGGGAGCAGAGTTGTTTGGAGCTGTCAACCCCATCAGGGACTGTCACCCTGCCCACCACCAGCACCCTGCAGTACCTTCGGGACCTTGGGAACCAAGAGCTTGGTGTCCTTTCCCATCCAGCACTGCTCCTCCCTGTCAGGGCTGGCAGTGCTGAGCTACAGTCCTCCCCAACAGTCAGTGCTTTGTGTTGGGGGGCATCTGGGGAGCTCTTTGGTAACTCTTTGCATTATAAAGGAACCATGTACCCGCTGCCACACCTTGTAACTTGATCTTCTGTTGTTCATCCTGAATCTGTGGCCATCAAAATGCCACACAAAATGCACAAAAAAAGCCCCTTGTGTGCTTGGCTTCTTTTTAAACTAAAGCCACTCTGCCGAAGAGTGGAGTGTGCTTTATTTTCTTAGTTTAAAAAAAGAAATGAAAGTTGAAGAGTACCTGGGTTCAGCTCCTGGTGAGCTGTCTGTTCTCCTGGTCCGGGGTCATTTCTGGTGGCAACTGCCTTCTACACCACAGAGGAGATGCAGCACTTCCTGCCAGGACATGGGGCTACCCCTGAGTGGCTACTGGCCTGGCACAGCTATTGCTCTTCAGCAGCAAGAGCATCTTCTCACCACAGACTGCACCTCCAGAGATGGGCCACAGGGCCAGTTCCAGTCCCCCCACACCTCCCCCCCACCATTACCCTTACCCCACACGGACACATTGAGTCACAACCTTTATTTCCAGTTTCCTTCTCTCTGGACCAAGCTGGTTCCTGTGGTTACAACTATGTACAGAGTGTTGGGGCTGGGTAGGGGTGGGGCTGGGACACCAGCCCCGACCATGGGGCAAAGCAGGGCACGGAGAGGTGGCAGCAGTGGCAGGACACAACAGCACAGATGATATGGAGGGCTGGGAGTAGGGCACAGGGACAGGGTCCTTCCCTCCCCTGGCACCGGTGTGGGCAGCAGCTGAGGAAACACGAGCGAGAGCAGGTCCCAAACAGGAACCCCAGTGAAGATCTGGGGGGACACACAGGGTGGTGGCTCACAGGACTCACCCATGGCAACGTCATGCAAACGAGCAGCAGCAACAGGCACCAGGTCAGGGGCACCAGGACAGGGTTTTCACCCCACACACACCCCACAGAACTGCCCAGCCCCAAAAGTGGGGAAGATGTGGCAGGATACAGTCCCTCCTGGAAGTGGCACCTGCTTCAGCAAGCTCAGCTGCTTCCTCAAGTCTCCTCCACCTCCTCACAGAATCAGGGATGTGTAGCCCACAGGAACTAGGCCAGTGCTGTTTCCATGGCAGCAGCGGATCCAGTCTTCATCCACAGTGGAGAGGAGCTGCAGGACGTCCCCTTTTTGGAAGCTCAGGTGTCCATCAGCCGTACCCGTGTGGTCACAGAGAGCCCGAACAGCCCTGCAAACAAACACCATCCCCCAGGATTCATCCCCCAGGGATCAGCTCCCACAGGACTCCTGAGAGGTTCTGACCCTCCTATGTGGAGCCAGTGACCCAGCCTGGGGCAGCGATGCCACCTCAGGACGGGCTTGATGGCGAAGCCACATCACAGAACCACCTGGCCAAGCAGCCCCCCAGCACGGCACAGATGTGGAGGGGAGATGTAGGTCACAGCCAGAGAGGGCTGGGGAGGAGGGAGGAGGCCAAATGTGGGGTGGCCACTCGTCCTCTGTGTTAGCTTGGACAAGGCACCAGCACAGAGAGACCACCAGAGCTTCTCTGACCTGCCCCACCTGGGCCAGAGCTGCCCCATCATTGTACCAAGCAAGAGACTATGACTCCAGAAAGCACAGGAGTGGAAGAAAACACTCCAAATCACCCAAAAAAACACCTGGGAAAAACAACTGATCACAGGTCGTCAGGCACCAGCTTCACCCAAAGCTCAGCAGAACACAGGGGGGATCCAAGGGGGGAGCAGTCAAGGTACAAGGTAGTGACAAGGAGCTGCGTGGTGGTGACCCAGGATGTGTCTGGAAACAGCCCCTGCTTCCCCTCCACCAAAAAAATCCAGCACCAGCTTCCCAGCCCCAAACACTATGGTGCCCACTCCCCCCATCACCTGTGGGTCTGGGGTGTGGGTACATTGGACACGTTCCTCTCTGGCTGTAGGTGATCACGGGTCTTCTCAGCCGCCGGCCCCTTCACCATCATGGCCAGGACACAGGCGCTGGGCGACAGCCAGCTAGAGGGTCTCCTGCCAAAGAGCAGAGGAAGCCACAAGCTCATCTGGGAAGTGTTTTCATAGAATCCCAGACTGGTCTGGGTTGGAAGGGACCCCAAGGATCACAGAGCTCCAACCCCCCTGCCACAGACAGGGCCACCAACCTCCAGGCCTGGAGCTACACAAGGTTGCCCAGGGCCCCAGCCAACCTGGCCTTGAACACCCCCAGGGATGGATGGGGCACCCACCCCCTCTCTGGGCAGCCCCTTCCAGCCCCTCACCACTCTCTCTGTAGAAGAGCTTCCCCCTAATATTTCATCTCCCCCTTCCCTCCTCCAGCTTCACTCCAGCCCCCTTGTCCTGCCAGTCTCTGCCCTTGAACAAGCTGATTCCCCTCCTGTTCCTCTGCTCCCTTCAGGCACTGGCAGGCTGCAATGAGGTCCCCCCACAGCCTTCTCTTCTCCAGGCTGACCCAGCCCAGCTCCCTCAGCCTCTCTTTGTAGGGCAGGTGCTCCAGCCCTCTGAGCATCTCCCTGGCTCCTCTGACCCCTCTCCAACAGCCCCACATCTTCCTTGTGTTGGGCCCCAGCTCTGGACACAGGATCCAGCTGGGGGAGGGCAGAGCAGGGAGGGACAATCCCCTCCCTGTCCCTGCTGCCACCCCTCTGCTGACAGACCCCCCCATCAGGCTCAAGACACTCTTCTGGCAGTCTGAGTTCTATCAAGCCCCACTGAGCCTCCAGCATGAGCTCCTGCTGCTCTAAAGGACTGAGGTGACATCAGTCCCCCAGCACAGCACAACAGCCCAGGAGCAGAGCCCGGCTGCCAGGCAGTACAAGGCAGCCCAGGAGGCCAGTGTGCTCTCCATGTCATGCCCAGGAGAGAAACAACCCTTCCTCAGCACACACTGCTCTTCAACGCTGCCCACCCGAGCTGGGTCTTACCTGGACCTAGCTGAGATGGTGTCAGGATTGGGAGGGAAGCTCCTGGCAGAGGGGCTGGTGGCTCCAAAGAGCCGGCCCAGCCAGCTGCCCTTGTCAGGAGCAGAACTTCCAGTCCCTGAGTCAGATGTAGCAGCCTGAGTCCCGCTTGCACGAGGCTCTGGGGAAGCAGCCAGGAGTTTCTCTCCAGCAGCAGGATCATCTGGCTGGCTGGGTGCTCCAGCTCCCTCAGGCAGGATGAGATCTTCAGGGGAAGAGGTCCCAGAGGTGTCAGCGCTGCTGCTGGGCTTTGGACCAGAGAGTTCAGGGACAGCTTTGGTCTGAAGGAGCTGCAGTTCTGTGCCTCTAGGCTCATCTGTGGGTATCTGGGGTCGTGCAGCCTGGATGGGGCTGGAATCTCCTGTCGCCGTCCGCAGCTTTGTCCACCAGACGAAGGGGAACTTCTCCTTGCCAGGAGCAGTGTAAATCCGGGAGGCCTGGCTCAGCTGGCCCCACCAGCCACCGAGGCCAGGCTCAGCTTCCTGAGGGCCAGCCTCGGGCCTGTGGGTCTCTGGGGAGCCATCAGCTCCCAGCAAAGTGCGACTGAGCTGGTCGCCCCAGCGCAGAACATGCTGGAAGGTCTGCTGCAGGGCAGCCCCGACCTGGGGGCCAGGGACCAGCCCCAAAACTGCTGCTGAGGACCGGGATCTCATGCTGTCCTCTGTCCCGGCTGACCTCCCCAGAGCATCAGGGGGGACTTCGTCTTCCAGGCTTGGCCCTGAAGTGTTTTGGCCTTCTGGAGAAGGTGGCACAGCCCCCCAAGCCTGAGCAGCGTGACGGGTGGGAGACATGGGGGACTCCAGCCGACGGGACAAGGGTCTTACATCCACGGAGAGGTGGTGGTGTTCAAAGAGCAGGTCCAGGTGGAAAGTCAGCACTGAGAGGGGCTGGATGAGCAGCAGCAGTTCATCAGCAAGGTGGGGAAGTGGGCCTTGACTCAGGGCAAAGAAGGCCATGGGTGAATACAGCACAGAGATGACACCTACAAGACATGAACAGCACTGGACAGCTGCAAAATGCCCTTACCCACACAACCCTCCCAGCCCAGCTGGAACGCCCTAGCAGGTCCCAATAATGCTCCCAATCGCCTGACTGCCCTCATCCAGCATGACAGCCATGGAAAACAATGTCCTCATCCACTAGGGATGCATTGTGTGTGGAACAGGTCTGAGATGATCACCCCAGGAAGTGGGAAAGGACTTTAGTGGGGATCTTCTGGGTGCTATGTCCTTACCTGGGCTCTTCTGCAGGTGAGAAATCCACAGCTCCAGCTGCTTAATGCTAGACAAGACAAAGGGAACCCTCATTAGAGCTCTTGGGACTCTGCTCCAACCCGTGGTTGCAGCAAGGACAGCAAGGATAGCCTGGGCCATTGATGGATGATACTCACTTCAAAAGGCCAAGGATAAAGGCATGAAACTTCTGCCTGGCACTGTTGAGAGGGGCCAGACCAGCCACATGCCAGCACAGGGAGTGGAGAGAGCGAGTGTTGGGGCCTGTGGAATACACACCATAGTCACTGCTCCCACATCCTCCCCCAGCCCTGGCTAGAAAAGGGCTCCAAGCCTCTTGGGATGCTGATCCCAACCTCTCCAGGAGCACATTCCTCACACTAACCTGTCTTCACGGAGGCTTCCACCACGCTCCAGGGGGAATTTTTCCTCTGGCCTGTGATAACATCCTTCTGGAACGGCTTCAGCCCATCCTCCACCAAGGCATAGAGCGCAGGGCAGAGGGTGTGCAGCAGCAGGTAACCCACATCTGGGCTGAGCCGGCTGTCCCCCAGCTGGGCCTGAAGTAGGGAGGCACAAGAAGAGGAGAGGGAAGGGAAAGGCAGCCCCTAAGCCTGAGCCTGCAGGGATGGACCTCCCAAAGCCCCTCCTGCCCACCCCAGCCCCTCACCTTCTGCACCAGGTTCCGCGCACTGCTGAAGTGGGCGATGATCTTATCCACAGCAGCACTGACAGCGATCAGCAGGGCTGTGGGGCAGTGGAAAGGAAGAGGTCAATACGGCACTCGACCCCCCCCTCCACCCCGCAGCACCTGCCTGAGCCCCCCGGGAGCTGGTGGGCACCCACCGGGGTGGGAAGCGGCTCAGGGCGTCAAGGAGGAGCCCGGAGGGCAACGGGAGCATCCCAGGCCGGTGCCACGGGCACCTCTCGGGTGCAGGGATAGAGGACCCGCCGCTCCCAAGGGGACGGGACCCGGAACCCCCATTCCCCCGGCGTTGGCGAGTGCTGGGACAGCCCCAGCCCCGCTGCCCGGTTCGTCAGCGCCCTCTCCCGACAGCCGGGCGGGGCGGGCCCGCAGTAGGGAGCCCGGGCCCGCAGTAGGGGTAGGGAGCCCGGGCCCGGGGGTCTCCATCGCCCCCCCCCCCTCCCGCCCCGCGGCACCTCGGGAACCGGTCGGCGGGGCCGGGCCGGACAAGGAAACCCGCCCCGGCTGAGCCCCGAGCGCGGCGGTGGGGCCGGCACCGTGGGGCCGTTACCTTTCTTCTGCTCCGCCCGGTGCCAGCGGGCTCCCTCCGGGCTCCCCCCGCCGGGCCGGTCTGCGCCCGCGGCGGCTCCAGCGGCGGACGGCGAGGGCCTGGCTGGAGAGAAGGGAGCGGCGGCGGGGTCAGGCGGGGGCCTCGGCCGGGCTCCCCCGCAGCCGGCTGGGCGCTGCCGGGGATACAAGCGGGGCCCGGGGGAAGGCCCGCCCGGAAAGAACCCGCCTCGCCGCCCCGCACCCACTCACCGCGGGCGGCGCCGGGACCAGCCGGGCCGCGCTCGCCCATGGAGCCGGAGGCCGCAGCGGAGCGGGAGAGCCCGGGCTGGGCCCCGCTGCCCACCCAGGGCCTGTCCCCCCGCGGGATGGGCGGTGGGGAAGGACGGGGCACAGAGGACGGGCCCGGAAGGGGCCCGCGGGCGGGGCGGCGGTGGGGCGGGATGAGGTGAGGAGGGGCCGGGCCGGCCGCAGGCGGCCGGGAGGAGCCGCGTAGCCGGAGCGGGTAGCCCGGGGCCCTCGCAACAGCCCCGGGGCCCTCGCAACAGCCCCGGGGCCCTCGCAACAGCCCCGGGGCCCTCGCAACAGCCCAGCTCGGCCTTCCACCGCCCTCTCCCCAGGCCCTGCAGCCCCGCCGAGCCCCCGAAGACACAGCGCTCCACACCCGGCCCCGAGGAGGGGATTCCCACCCCCTAATCTTACCCTCCTCGCGGGTCTCCTCTCCTCTCTCGACCCCCTCCGGCGCCCAGGCGTCCCCACGGGCTCCCTGCAGCCTCCGAACCAGGGTGTCTTTCCCACGAGCGGAGCCCAGCCCCTTCTCTCCCAGGAGGCAGCTTCGAGGCGGCAGCCCCCCTTCCTCTGCGTCCCCCAGCTGTCCCTCCTCAATGGGCTGCAGTCCTGGCCGGGATCTCCTCCTCTTTGGCTGGTGGTTTTCTGTGGGTGCCAGCGAGTGCCCACCCAGGGGCACGGGTGGCAGCCAGCCCGAGCCATCGCTGCCCACAGCCGGCTCGCAGGAGGCAGATGGGTGCCGAGGCGCTGCTGGCTCTGCCCGCTCACTGGCTGGCTGGCCCTTGGGCTTGTTGGAGGCGCTGCGGAACCGCAGCTCCTTGAAGGTGGTCACCTCTCTCTGCCTGGTGCTGGGTGGTTTCACTGCCCAGTCCTGCTGGAGCTGGGGCCGGGCTGGCTCCTGGCCCGCAGCGCTGGAGAGGAGCTCACTGGGTGGTGGCAGCTCTGTGTCTGGTGAGAATACGATCAGCCAGTCGCTCCGGTCAACCCTGGCCTGGGCAAGAGAAGGTCCAGCAGCGTTCCTCTTTCTCTTCTGGGCAAGCTCATGGAAGGAGGTGATGGTCTTCTTGCTTGCATCTCTGCTGAGGTCACCCAAACTGGGCTCTGGCTCTGCTGGCTGTGTGGGCAGGAGCAGCTGCTCTGCTCTGTGTGCATTGAGAACCTGCAGCCGTCTCCGAGGCCGGGGTGGCACGGGTGGGGGTACGCTGCCAGCCCGGGGCTGTGGCTCAGGCCTGCTGCTCAGACCAGGCTCCCACCGTCCTGGGGAAGGCGATGCCGGAGGCACAGCATCAGGGTTGGGGAGGGAGTTGCAGTTACGGTCTAGGTTGGTGCAGATGCTGGTGGTCTCCTGCACCACCACACTGGGAGAGGTCTCGTTGCGCTGGGAGTCGAGCGAGGTGATGCTGCAGAGGCTGTCTGGGCTCTCTCCAGCCAAGGCATCTGATCTCTGGAGCACTGGGGGGTTGAGGTTGGCGTCTTGTCCATCACACGTCCTACTCTGGTCAGCCAATGTCTGGCCATCCTGGGCATCTTCTATGGGAATGACGTTGGGCTGATTTTCAGGGGAGTGGGACTCTTCTCTGGAGAACCCCTTGCAGTACACAGAGACCGGGGAGTCATCCAAGCTGAAATCCGAGCAGCTACTGACAGAGGAGGAAGAGGAGGAGGAAGACTCCAGATCACAAGGGGGATCGCATGGGGAAGCTACCTCATCTCCAGCTTGCAGGCAGGGGAAATCCTCTTGAGGTGCCTGGTTCTGGAGGCCAAATGGCACCAGCTGCTGCGTGTGGGACTCACAACACCGGCACTTCAAGAAGGGGTTGTTGGAATTGGCATCCACTTGCTCACAGTTCTCTGGGCAGTCGTTGCAGCTGGTCTGGTCTCCTGCACCCATGGAAGCAGAGGTCTCTTGGAGCTCTGGGTGCCGGGAGAGGTGCAGCCCCAGGGAGATATGCTGCAGATGGATGTGGTTGAGGTTGCACAGCAGGCCTTTCTTTGGAGCCAGCATGATGCTGCCTCACTGGTGGGCTGCTCAGAGAGCTCCACAGCTCCTCTCTTCAGACCATCCAGCTCCCTGCAAACATCATACAGCTTTTTGGTCAGCGAGGGACACGAAGCAAACTCAGAGAGGAAGGGACCCTCAGAGAGGGTGGTGACCTTGCAGCATCCACCAAGCAGGGAAGGGCCAGACGTGTGGGTCCAGGGACGGGCCCGTGCCCAGGGGCTGCCCCACAGCTCCCCACGGAGCTCAGGCCTGGCCAGCCAGGCAGCAACCGCAGCCGGGAGCTGATCCCCGGAGCACGGCCCCAGCGCGGGCAGAGGATGCTCCGGCCACTCCGGGAGGGGCCGAATCCCGGCGCTCGGGGGAGCATCTCCGGGAGGCTGCCAAGGAGAAAACGCCCTTGCAGCCCCGGCCGCGGGGGGAGAGGGGATGGGGGTTTGCTGGGGTGGCTGTGCCGCCTCTTCCAACCCGGTGCACCGCCAAGGAGACGCCCGGCCCCGCCTCACACCCTCCCGCAGCCGCTGCAGGCTGCCGCATCGCCCGGCCCTGCCCCGGCATCCACCGGTGGCACAGGGCAGGGGGCACCGGGGACCGGGGCCCCGCTCGCATTCCCCCCCCACCCACCAACCCATCCTCACCCCGGGGCTGAAGAGGCTCCGCCGCCCGGTCCCCGCCGCGCCCCGCGGAGCCCCGGCCCCGCTCACCTCCTCCGCTGCGGCGGCGAATGCGGCTGACGGGGAAAGCGGGGCGGGGAGGGGGGGGGGGGAAGGATAGAGGGGGGGGGGGGGGGGAGAAAAGGAGGAGCCACGGCCCCGCCCCGCCTCGCCCCTCCCCCGAAGCGGCGGGGGCTGCGCTCCGCCCCGGCCCCGGGTGCCCCGTCCCACCCCCTCCCCAGCCCCAGCCGACCCCCGGCAGCCACGCACCGCAATAACTTATGTTTATTGACACACACGGAGCCCCCCGGGCCCGGCCCCTCTTTGTACCAACAGTACCCAGGCTCCCCCCCCACCCCCCGCTGGTGGGGGACACACACACCCAACTACCAGCTCCAGGGCGCTGGGGGGACCCAGAGCTCCTTCTCTCCCAGAGAATGGGGTGGGGAGAGGACAAAATCCTCCCCCTGCCCTTAGCCAAGAGTCCACAGGCTTCCCCCCCCCCCCCCCATCACTTCTGGCGCTTGTAAATCTTCCGTGCCAGGCCAAGGAAGATCTCGTGGGGGAGGCTCTGGGCGTGCTTCTTGATCAGCTCCTGGAGGCGCTGGTAGCTGCTCTCCTCGTACTCCTGGAAAGCAGCCCTCATGCCCAGAGCCTCGTAGAGCTCCTTCACCTTGGCCACCTTCTCGGGCTCCTTACAGCCATAGTTTTCCTGGGAAAAGAGCAGAGGAGGGGGAAGTGCAGCTCATACAACACTGGGCACCATGCATTTTCCCCTCTGTCCCAGAGCACAGGGGTTTGTCAGCCTGGCTGTTACCTCCAGGATCTGCCTCTGCTCTGGGGTGACCCTCTGCAGACACTCCACGACCAGCCAGCTGCATTTATTGTCCTGGATATCAGTGCCAACCTTCCCTGTCAGCTCTGGGTCCCCAAAGCAGTCCAGGTAATCATCCTGAACCAAGAGAGAGAGAAACACATGAGCACCACAACCAGCATCATGCAGGCACTGAGGGGCTGGGAGCCAGCTCCTACCTGGATCTGAAAGAATTCACCCATCTCCAGCAGGATGGCCTTGGCGTTCTCATGCTCCTCCTTACTGTCAATACCAGTCTGAGAGGTGGAGAAAGGAATAAAGCTTCCCAGTGCCTGTCTTCCAGCCTTACTTCTCCCATCTCCCAACCTCCCCGTGCCCTCAGCAGCCCCACACCAAGGGGCAGGCCCCTCCTGAGGCTGCTCCCTTCAAACTCACCATGTACATGGCAGCAGCCACAGGGAGGTAGAAGGAGTAGAAAGCTGTCTTGTACTTCACAATCGCCTTATACCTGTGGCAGAGGAACCATTCTCAGCACCAAACCCAGGCTCTTCCTCTCCCACAGGACCAAAGCAGCATCTCCCTCCAACCCAGCTCCCAAGCCCTGATGGTGTGAGCAAGGCTGGCTGCCCAAAGCCTGGCAGGTCATGGCAGAGGTTTCCACAAGCCAGTTGTTTCTCTTACAAAGCCCAGAAGGGACCACAAGCAGAGCCACCTTGTGCCCAGGGGGGGCTGGCATCTCTGTGCCCCCTTTCCCATCTCTTTACCTCTGCACGCTGAAGCGATTCAAATCCACTTGGGAAACAGGAGCTGTGATGAGGTCCAGCATCTGTCCAAGCTCAGTCTGGTAGGCAGTCTGCAAAGGAAAGACAGGGTTTATTCACACAGTCCTCCCAGGAAGGTCCTCACAGCAGTGAAACCCTCAAACCTAAGCCCTGTTTGGGCTCCTCTCCAAGCCTGAAGGAAGGGAGCGTGTCTGGAAGTACCCCCGGGAACTTCAGGAACAGTGTGAGGTCCACACCCCACCAAACACCCAGGAAAAGGCCAGACTGGAAGTAAATCCATGGGAAGAGGGTGCAGGCGCCAGGCTCACCTGCAAGAAAAGCTCCAGGAGGTGCAGGTAGTAGGGACGCTGCCCACAGTACTTCTTCAGCAGCTGGTACACCGAGGACTCAAGGAGGAAGGAATCATTGATGGCATCCAGACCGACCCCCTCCTGCACCAAGAAGGGTAAGGGGGTGTCACAAAACTCCAAGACCCTGCCAGACCCCCCCTCCCCTGTGCTCCCCTAGGGACCTGGGGTCTCCCAGGAGCTCCCTGTGCTCCCCTGGGGTCTCCCAAGAGCTCCCACCTTCTTGTACCAGCAGAGCTGCCCCCGGCGGGTGAGGGATGCATCCATGATGTCATCAGCCACCAGGAAAAAGGCCTGGAACTGCAAGAGGATGGGTTAGAGGGCACGGGGGGAGTCGTGTCCCATGTCGCCCCCCATCCCTGTCCCGGGCTCTCACCAGCTCGATGCACCAACCCACGGCCAGGGCGCAGCGGAGGCTCTCTGGGTCCTGCTGCTCGGGGCTCGCCAGCTCTCGGAAGGCGGCCAGGACCGTCAGCCCGCGGTTGCACTTCCCACCCGGAACGTTGTACTCCAGCACCTGCGGGCAAAGGGGGGTGGGATGGGGGCAGAGCGGAATGGGGGGCAGAGCGGAGGGGGAGCGGGATGGGGGGCATAGCAGGGAGTGGGACAGGGAGCAAAGCGGAGGGGGAGCGGGACGGGGGGCAAAGGGGGGAGCGGGACGGGGGGCAAAGGGGAGGGGGAGCAGGATGAGGGGCAGAGCGGGATGGGGGGAGCGGGATGGGGGCAGAGCAGAGGGGGAGCAGGATGGGGGTCAGAGCAGGGAGTGGGACGGGGGGCAAAGCGGGATGGGGGGAGCGGGACGGGGGGCAAAGGGGGGAGCGGGACGGGAGGCAGAGCGGGACGGGGGGCAGAGTGGGACGGGGGGCAAGGTGGAGGGAGAGCGGGACAGGGGAAAAGCAGAGGGAGAGCGGGACGGGGGAAAAGCAGAGGGAGAGCGGGACGGGGGTCAAAGCGGGATAGGGGGAGCGGGACGGGGGCAGAGCAGAGGGGGAGCGGGACGGGGGGCTAAGCTGGGGGAGAACAGGACGGGGGGCAGAGCGGAGGAGGAGCGGGACGGGGGGCAGAGCGGGAGGGGGGGCGGGATGGGAGGCAAAGCGGAGGGAGAGTGGGATGGGGGGCAGAGCGGGACGGGGGGCAGAGCAGAGGGGGAGTGGGATGGGGGGCAGAGCGGGGAGCAGGACGGGGGGCAGAGCGGAGGGGGAAGCAGGACGGGGGGCAAAGAGGGGAGCGGGACGGGGTGCAGTGCGGGATGGGGGGCGGGACGGGAGGCTAAGCTGGGGGAGAGCGGGCCGGGGGGCGGGACGTGGTCAGCGCGGAGGGAGCGGGCCGGGGGGCAAAGCGAGGGGACCAGGGAGGGCGGGATGCACCGGGGGGCGGTGGGGAGCAGCGGGGTGGAGAGGGGGAGGACGGGGGGGGGGGGGAAGCGGGGACCGGACCGGCGGAAACTGAAGGTGGGGGGAGCCCCGTCCGTCCCCAGTCCCACCACGCCCCCCTCCCCGAGCCTTCCTCACCTCCTTGAGCCGCGCCACGGCGTCGCCCAGCTCCGGGTGCCCGAGGCCGCCGTCCGTCAGGTCGCGGACGATCTGCGGGAAGAAGCTGATGAACTCCTCCCGCTCAGCCGCCGCCGCCGCCCCCCGCACCCCGTTACCGCTCATGGTGACCGAAAGCACGGCCGGGACACGCCGCCGGCCCCTCGGTTGCTTTTCCAACCGCTCCGCCCCGCCCCGGGGTAACCGGGCGCGGTGATCGCCGGGACGCGTAGTCCGGAGCTGCGGGGGCGGCCGGTGCCTCAGCGCCGGGAGGACTACAACTCCCAGCGTGCCCTGCGCGAAGGGGGGGGGGGCGGCGAAGCCATCCGCCGGCCTCAGCTACTGCCCGCACTGATTGGTCCGCTCTATCGTCTGAGGATGAGCCCAAGGAGGGTGAGCCAATAGAAGAGCGGGGAGGGCGGGACCGAGACGGCCAATTGGTGGAGGGAGGGAATGGAGCGAGTGACAGGTGGGGGCGGGCACGGCCTGGGGCGAAGGGGGCGGGGCCGGGCGGGGGGCGGGGGGGGCACTATAGCGGGGATGGGGGGGCACTATAGCGGGGATGGGGGGGTCGGGGGTGCGGTGTGACTCGGGGGGGGGTGTAACTGGGAGTGCGGGGCAGAGGGGGGTGCGGCGGTGCTGCCTGGTGCGGCTGTGGGGTGCAGGGGGGTCACTGTAGCGGCTGTGGGGTGCAGGGGGTGCGGGGGGACCCGGAGGGTGCAGTGTAATTGGGGGTGCAGTGCGGGGGTGCGAGGCTGAGAGGGGTTCGGGGCTGGGGTGCGGGGGTGCTGCGCGGCTGTGGGGTGCAGGGGGGTCACTGCAGCAGGGGGGAGCCGAGGGGTGCAGTGTAATGGGGGGTGCAGGGGGTCACTGTAGTGGGGGGGATCCGGGGGGGTTGCAGGGGTCTGTGCGGTGTAATGAGGGGTGCGGAGCTGGGGTGCAGTTTGGGGATGAGTGCAGGGGGGTCACTGTAGTGGGGGGGATCCTGGGGGTTGCAGGGGTCTGTGCAGTGTAATTGGGGGTGTAGTGCGGGGGTGCAGTGTGGGGATGGGGGGGCTCAGGGTTGCAGTGCAGTTGTGGGGTGCAGAGGTGGGGTGCACTGTAGTGGGGGGGTGCAGAGGTCTGTGCAGTGTAATTGGGGGTGCAGTGCGGGGGTGCGAGGCTGAGAGGGGTTCGGGGCTGGGGTGCGGGGGTGCTGCACGGCTGTGGGGTATGGGGGGGTCACTGAAGCAGGGGGGAGCCGAGGGGTGCAGTGTAATGGGGGAGTGCAGGGCTGGAGTGCGGCTGTGGGGTGCAGGGAGTCACTAGAGGGGGACCCAGAGGGTGCAGTGTAACCGGGGGGTGCAGGGGGGTCACTGTAGTGGGGGGTATCCTGGGGGTTGCAGGGGTCTGTGCGGTGTAACGAGGGGTGCAGAGCTGGGGTGCAGTTTGGGGATGGGGTGGCTCAGGGTTGCAGTGCAGCTGTGGGGTGCAGAGGTGGGGTGCACTGTAGTGGGGGGGTGCAGAGGTCTGTGCAGTGTAACTTGGGGGGGCAGTGCAGGGGGTGCACTGCGGGGTATGGGGGGGTCACTGCAGCAGGGGGGAGCCGAGGGGTGCAGTGTAATGGGGGGTGCAGGGCTGGAGTGCGGCTGTGGGGTGCAGGGAGTCACTAGTGGGGGACCCGGAGGGTGCAGTTTGGGGATGGGTGCAGGGGGGTCACTGTAGTGGGGGGGGGATCTGGGGGGGTTGCAGGGGTCTGTGCGGTGTAATGAGGGGTGCAGAGCTGGGGTGCAGTTTGGGGATGGGTGCAGGGGGGTCACTGTAGTGGGGGGGGGATCTGGGGGGGTTGCAGGGGTCTGTGCGGTGTAATAAGGGGTGCGGAGCTGGGGGTGCAGTTTGGGGATGGGGGGGCTCAGGGTTGCAGTGGTGGGGTTGCAGAGGTGGGGTGCACTGTAGTGCGGGGGTGCAGAGGTAACTTGGGGGGGGGCAGTGCAGGCTGGGGAGGGGGTGGCTTCCCTTGGGCTCATGGCCATCACCCAGCTGGGCTGAGGGCTGGGTGGGCGCAGAGCAGTGGCACCCACTGCTGTTCGGTGCTGTGCCCCAGGCCTGAGCTGCTGATTGGCAATCTCCCCTTCATCCACCCTAATCCTCTAATCTCAGCTAACCCCCGTTTAATCAATCTCTGCCTTGTTGCCCGCTAATCCCTCAACCACCATCACCGTGGCCAGGAGCACGGGGGCCTTGGGGCAGAGCCACCCCACTCAGCAATCAAGGACCTGGGACCCCGCTGCTGGGTGCTCATGGGGTGGGCAGCAAGGCTCTGGGACATGGTGGGAGCCAGTGGGTCCATTTGCCACCCACCACCCCCCTCCCCCAGCACCAGCCAGGCCCTGTGGATGGTGGGTGAATTGTGGCTGGGCATGAGAGAGGAGGGATGGAATTGGATTTCAAGGGATGGAATTGTATTTTCCAAGGAAAACCCTCTTTGGATTTCCTTCCAGTAGCCTCAGCATGCTCTGCCCCAGCTGGGCTGTCAGACCTGGGTGCCAGCATCACAACCTGACCCCCCCCCGCCCCTCCCCATGAGGACACTGGGGCAGGGGCCCATCATCCTACCCGTGCTCTTAATCAGGCTGGCTTCGGTGTAATCTGAAATAATCAAATTAGAAAGAAACCGCTAATCAGCTCTGATCTCCCCGTGTGTCACAGAGCCTAATTCTTGCTGCTGGTGGGGCTGCCAACCACCATCCTGCGGCCTGGGGCTGCTGTGGGGAGCGCTGGTGGGGCACAGCATGGGGCTGCCTGCGCTCATATGGTGCCTGGGCCATGCTGAGATGGGGGTACAGAGGCAGGAGGAGCTGCTGAGGAGGGGGGGGTATGGTTATAGTGAAGCTGTACCCCTGGACCCGCAGGGGGTTGTGGCGGCGGTGTGGTGAGGGGCTGCATGCTACAGACACCCCCCAGCCACCATGGCTCGGGTGCCCTGGCCTGTCTCATGCTGCATGACCTTCATTTATTTAATCTAGTTAATGCCCAGAGTCTGCTTCGCAATCAGGCAGTATCAAACCTCCCCCCCCCTCTCCCCCTGAGTTAATAAACGGAAGCGAGATAGAAGGGGAAAATAACCCAAGATTAGACATTAATCTCCCCAGGCCCTAAAGGGACAGGGCTGGGAGGAAGGGAGGGAGGGGGGGGGGATCTATTACCTTTGGGGTCCCACAGCGCTGCAGGACCACGGAGAAGCCCCTCACCAAACACTGGCAGCTGCCCCAGCTGCTCCTGGCTCTGGGATGGTCCAGGATGGCATCTGGGTTTTAGATAGAAGGGAGTCCGTGGCATCCCTGGTAGCAGCGGATGGGTGCCACCTGTCCCCAAGAGGGACAAGAATCTTAGCTCAAGAGCTGGCAGGCCTCATTGACAGGGCTTTAAACTAGTTAGGAACGGGGGAGGGGACATAGTGAGGCTTGCTAGAGTTGAGCAAGTCGCCTCTAGCCTTATACAAGATTTGAAGGGTGAAGAGGGTGAAATTCAACAGGAGGGAGAAGGGCTTGGAGATGGGGTAGAGAAGGGCTTGGAGATGCTGAAATTCTACAAGACTGTAGGGAAATACCTCTAAAGTGTCCCTTAGGAACTTCTGGGGACTCCTCAGAGGAGGTAGTATTGCTGACCCCCCTTCTGGAACCTTCCCTCCCCTCTAGGAGGCAGTGGGGGAAAACTTCTATCCCCCCCTTGCCCCATCCCATCCCTACAGGTGGGGGGGCTGGGGGTGCTGTTGGGCAGGGCTGAAGGAGGCTCCCCCAGACCAGCTCCGAATCTCTCCTTTATTATTGAAATCCATTATGTACAACGACCAAAAAATAAAAAAACGCTTTTAAATCCTCTGCAGTATGAAAACTACAAGCTCTGTCCATGGACTGCCGTGAGTGCAGGAGTGAAGAAGGGTCATGGTCTTTGGTGGCTACACTGGCGCCTACGCACGCCGCAGAGACACGCGCCTGCACGGCCAGCACCCCCCTGGCCCCCTCTAGCTGCCTCCCCCTCCCCTCTCATGGGGTGTTGGGACCATAAGATGATGGGGCTCATGGTACCCATCCACCGCAGCGATGACTGGAGCACAGGGTGGTTGTGGCTCCAGGCATGGGGTTTTGGTGTGGGGAGGGTGCACCGGTGATGCACAGCTGGGAGAAGTGGAGCTGTGCTCGGTGCTGTCCCGGCCAGCCTGCGTGCTTTGCAGGGGAACACCTAGGATGATGGCTAAAACATCTACATCACGCAGTGTAAACACAGCCTGGGAAGGTTTGACTACATGACCCGGCTGCAGACCCCTTCCCGAGGGGCTGCCGGGGAGACACCGACCATGGGGATGGAGCAGGACCTGGGTGGGGATGGGGAAAGGTGGGGTTTGAAGTCCGTGAAAAAAAAGGCAGTGCTGGACATCCCCTCTGATGGACGGACGGACACGCTGACAGGATCCCTGCCAGGCTGCTGCGCTCTGCAGGCTGGGCTCCTTGAGCAGCCCCACAGTCCAGACTGGTCCCAACGTCCCAAAATACGAGGGGGGAAAACTGAAGACCTCACTTGGAGAAGTACCACGTGGAACGAGACCCTCGCCCGCTGCACCAAGGGCTCCGGTGGGTCCCGCTTGGCAGCAGCCAAACCCCAGAGCACGACTACAAGCCATGGTTCCTGACTCCGGTAGCGGGAAGCAGCTTGCGGCAGCGCGGCGGGGTCAGGAGGGGACACTACTCTAACCAGGACTGGTAACACGGTTGGCCCAAAGCGACACTGGAAGCAGAGCTCAGCTGCTCGGCAGAGCCACGACTCAAAACACACATCGCTGACTACTGGCTCCGGTGGGGTGATGTGGGTTGGCCTCAGGGAGGGATCCCCAAACCCCTGCCCTCCTTCATGGAGAGCCAGGAGGGTGAGGGGAGGCAGCTCCATGGCCGCTGAGCATCACCCAGGCGCTGCCTGGGGTTGGCATCTCCTCACAACACCCTTTCGCACCAGTTCCAGGCAGCCTGGAAACGGGGCCACGGGGCAGGGCAGGCAGGGAGCAGTAGGCAGCGGGTTCACCCCCAGGCTGCCCCCTCTGAGCATCCTCCTGCAGCCACAGGCAGTCAGCCCACTCACCCCCCCACCAACCCTGCGCCCCCCAGCCCAGGGCTGCCCCTTGCTGGAGCATGGCAAGGGTCCAGGCCACGCGCCTGGATGCAGGGGCACAGCCCTACCCAGACGCACAACCCAACCCCGTGGGGACCCAGAACCTCTGAGGCAAGATGCTCCCCCGAGCTGGGGAGACACATCTGGGGGCTGCTCACTGGAGACCATCTGCCCCCGGCTCTGCCACTTGGCATTCGTCACACTCGGGGGATCCTGCCCAGAACCCCACAGGTCTCAGCACTGTACCCCAAGGGACCCCCACCAGCACCTCAGGGAGAGGATACCTGGCCTCCACTGTCCCTGGTACGCTGCCTGTCCAGGGAGACCCCCACTGCAGGCTCCAGCCCCATTGGCAGTGGGCGCTGGGACCCTCAGCCTCTCCTTCCTCTTCCAAAAAGCGAAGGTGCTGCTGGGGATCAAGGCGAGTGTGTGATGGCTGCTGCTGCAAGAGGACAGGCTGGAGGAGCTGTCAGCACCAGCCTGGGCTGGAGGAGAGGCCGTGGGACCAAAGGGCAGAGCGTGGGGGAGGCCCAGCCCCTGAGAAACATTTTTGGAAAGCCAGGGTCCCCAGGGACACTGGAGTTTGGGCGAGGGCTCTGAGCCACCCATTGCCTCCCCGAGCAGGGCAGGACTCAAGACAGATGGTGATGGAGCAAGGAGGGGGGAGCCCAGGCAGGGGGTTCCCCCCCATCAGAGCAATTAGCAGAGCCCCCTCCTCACCCAGCTGGGCCAGCTCTGGGGCTGCCCGACACGGTCACCATGCCTGGAGCAGCTAGCCCCATGGCTCCCAGGGTGCTGCTGCCCCTCACCTCATCTCCCCTTCACCGCAACCGGGGCCGGAGCCTTTCACCGGGTGCTCCACCACTCCTGCCACCTCTCCCACGTCATGCCCGACCCTCCCGCCTGCGCACGGGTGCCGCCGCTGCCGACTCACATGTTGGATGGGAGTTTGGGCTTCCCCGTTTCCACGTCGGGGCTGAAGGCCACGGAGCCCTTGCGGGATGGACCCGCCGCCTGCCTGGACGTGGAGACCGGGGACTGCGGAGTGGATGGTCCCGCCACGGAGCGGTTGGGTTGAGCCAGAGATCCTGAAGGCATCTGCTGCGAGTGTGCTGGCTGGCCTGGGACCCCTGGACATGGCTTGGCGAGGAGTCCGCTTACCGAGGGAGAGGATTTACGGGCCAGGTTCCCAGCTGATTTCCTGCCCTGCTGCAAGGAGCTCCCATCGGCTTGTTGGGCCACTTTATTGGGAAGGGAAGGTTGGGAGGCAGAGAGGAGCCGGACGTCCTGGGTGAGCCGCCCCACCGGTAGGCCCTGGATGCTCCTGTGTTTCACCAGCTGCTGGGGCTGCATCAGAAGAGAGATGTGGGAGCCAGTGGCTCGAGACAGGCTGTAGTGGAGTGTTCTCCCCGCCGGCATCGCCTGCTCCGAGCTGGGGGATGGAGCTCCCGCCGCCTGCTGCAGCAGCGAGGTAGAGACCGAGGCGCCGCGGGACTTGGAGAGCTGGGGCTGGGAACCAGCTGGGGGGGGCTTGGCTGCTGGCAGATCCCCCTTCTGTGTTGCACGTGGCAGGGGCTGCCCCCCGTGGCTTGGTCTCTGGCCCCCGCTTTCCAAGGGTGCCTGAGACTGGACCATGGGGGAAGAAGGCGAACCGGCGGCGGGCGTCTGGAGGTGAGACTGCACCCCGGATGGGGAGCTCACAGAGGAGGGTCGGGAGCCCCCCAGGCTGGGCTGGGACCTGCGCACCTGCTTGGTGAGCAGGGTGGCCTCTGGTGAGAGCGGGCTGGAGATGGAGGAGGGCGGCAGGAAGATGTGGGCCTGGAGGCTGTGCTGGTGAGTCAAGGCAATGGCCACGTTGGTGGTGGCGGCGGCTGTCTGCAGGGGCGCGTGCACCAGCGGCTCCCAGATCACCGGCTTGCCGCTCAGCTCCCGACCCATTGCCATCTGCTGCAGGTCCTGGATGTTGTGGGCCATGTCCTGGTCGTGCTTCACAATCTGCTGGATCATCTCGTTGTTCATGGGGCCCGAGCTGTGCTCGGCTCGCTTGCGGAGCAAGATGGAGTTCTTCTTCCCTGGGTGGGTTGGAGGTAGCAGTGTCACTGCCCCTGGGAGTGCTGGCTTTGGGGGGGACACTGTGAGGGGCAGGGTGGCAGTGGGGAGGGATGGTAAAACCTCAGGGGTGTGCTGGAGGGAAGCGAGACCCTGCGGAGGGTCTGGGCATGGGGAGAAGCTGGGACAAAACCAGGGTGGGGCATTCTGGCTCCAAAGGTTTCAGGCTGGGGGTTGGGGTCCTGCTTGTCCTCTGCTGGTGGGGACAAGCAGCTGGCCAATGCCAGGCAGTGTGAATAGGTGTGGGGAGGGTGACACTCCCCTGGGAAGCCTGTCATTGCCTGGATCTTGCCTGGGAGGAGGACCTGGGATCTTGCCTAGGAGGGACCTCCAATGCAGGCTCTCTCTCCCTGTGCTCCCCCAATCCTCATTGCTGGGCACCCACGGAGTCCGTGACACCACCACCCATGGGGCTGGGGTGCCGTGAGCGCTGGGAACAGGCACAGAGGCATCACCCAGGGGCTGCTCCTCACCTATGCGGTCCAGCCTGTCCATGGCCACCGTCTCGAAGGCCCTGCGCATCATGGGGTACTCCTCCAGCACCTCGTTGAAGTTATCCACCGACAAGGAGTAGAGGCGGCAGTAGGTGTCCGCTCGCACGCTGGCTGTGCGCCGGCCCCGTGTCAGCAGGCAGATTTCTGCAAGGAGACAGGTTTGGGGGTCACAGTCACCCATCCCCTTTCCAACAGCCTCGCCAGGTAACGGCAGCTGGAGTGGGGATGGCACTGAAACAGACTCAGGAGGAGGGACAGACCCAGGAGTTCCGACAGCCTCACAGCCTCGGCCAGGCATAGCCTCCTTCTCCCTCCCCAAGCCATGGAGACATCCTGGGCACAGCTGCTGTGATTGCCCAGCCCATCCTCTCCCCAGCCTGTGCTTGTAGCCTATAAACTGGCTCAGATGCTGCTCTAAACCACCCTCCCCTCCATCCGGAATTCAGGGCTCTGATTGCTGGTCCCTCTGCTTCAATCTGCCAGGCAAGGTGCCCCATAAGAACAAGGGTGGTGGACTTGTGACCCCCAGAGCCCTACATGAGGTGGACACCAAGCCTCTGGCACTGGGTGAAAAGGGATGGGCAGAGGCTGCAGCAGGCAGAAACATCAGGGATGCCCCAACTCCTGCCCTCCCAACAGCTCTCACTCCCCTCTGCTGTCAGGGTCCCCCAGCCCAGCCTCACCCCCAAAGTAGGAACCATCAGACAGCTTTGTCTCCTTGTTGCCCTTGGTGAGGATGCTGACCACCCCGTGCTGGATGAAGTACATCTTTTTGCCCACGGTGCCCTCACGGATGATGAAGTCCCCAGGCTGGAAGACCTCAAAGCGCAGCTTGGTCAGCATGGCTGTCACAAAGTTGGGGTCTGCGTTGGCAAACAGGGGCATGTTGGCTACCAGGTTGCGGCAGTTGAAGTTGATGATCTCCTGTGGGGTTGAGGAGCAGGAGAGATCCTTCAGCTTGACCCCAGCAAGCACTGGATCCCCTTCCCCAAATCTCTAGCGCCGGGGTGCCTGCCCATACCTCTTTGAGGGGCTCACTGAGCTCCCCCAGGATGTTGTCCTCATCAAACATCTTGCCCTGGTAGCGGTGCTCGTAGTACTCATGGATGCGCTGGCGTGTGTCCCCAGGCAGCTTGTGGAATGACATGTACTGCTCCACTTGCTTGTACTGTGGGGACAAGATGGAACCACACCGGGCTGAAACAAGCTGCACCACGGGGCACGGCCATGGCCAGCGCTTCCCCTCTCCTTGGTGGTGAGAAGCAGCTGCTGCCAGAGCTGGGAGCCAGGCAACCCCGCTCCAGGGCCCTGTCCCATAGGTCACCTCCAGGATGGAAGCCAGGATGGGGTCTCACCATGCTAGGGTGAACCCCAAAATCATAAACGGGGTGTCTCTATCCAGCCTGACCCCCTTCCCACACACCCCCCCCTAGATGAGTGGTGAGGGCAGAGATGAGGGCAGCCTGCACTGAGCTGGTTCTGGAGCTGGACCAACTTGTGGTCAGGGGGTTCTCCTCCACCCCACCCCTCTCCCTGCTGACCTTCTCCTGGTACTGGCGCCGAGATGAGTCCAGGGACTGGATGAGGGCGGTGGCGTGGCCAATGAACATGGCGTAGCAGGTGGCCCCCACGATCATGCTCAGCATGGTGAGCCAGACGTCGGTCATGCCCTCGGGCGCTTGCTGGCCGTAGCCGATGCAGAGCATGTGGCTCATGGCCTTGAACAGGGCATGTGAGTACTGCTTCCCCCAGGAGTCGTTCTGCAGGAGAGGGAAGAGGGTGCTGGGGGGCTGTGGGAAGGAGCTGAAGGGTTGAACCCACCCATCACACCTCTCCTCAGAGCCAGGGACTCCAGAGCCAAGAGAGGAAAAGGTTCCTGATGGGTCTGAGCTCGGTGGGCTGAGCTCTGGTCTGGGAGGAGGCACTGGGGACTGCACCCAGGGAGGACACAGGACCCCCACCGCCCTGTCCCCCCACCCCAGAATCCCCCAGCTGCTCTGACTCCAGCAGCAGCCACGATGGGCTGAGACGGGAAGGTGACACAGAGATTCCCTCTACCCCATCCCACTGTGGTTGCCAGAGAGATGCTGCTCCACAACATGTGGGTCCAGGCAGCTCCAGCCTTAGCGTACCGAATCCTCTCCTCCCCCCTGGTAGACCCATGGCCGCGATCACCCCTGTCAGGCACTCACCACCATGTGGTTGATGGATACCCAGCAGTCCTCAGGGAAATCTTGCAGCATAGGCACCAGGAACTGGAGGCAGCCATCCCAGTGACACAGCAGCAGCATCATGCCGATGAGGTTGAAGATCCTCACCACAGCGCTGGCCAGGTCGTACGTCATATGGAAGATCTGGGGAAGAGGTGGGAGCGAAGCTGGAGAGGAACTGTAGGCCAGTAGGTCCAGGGATAGTGTGGCCAGTAGGTCTAGTGAACTGATTGTGCCCCTGTACTGGGCACTGGGGAGGCTGCAGCTTGATTGCTGGGCCCAGTTGTGGGCTCCTCAGCATCAGAAGGACATTGAGGTCCTGGAGCCAGTCCAGAGAAGGGCAACCAGGCTGGGGAAGGGGCTGGAGGGCAAATCCTCTGAGGAGCAGCTGAGGGAGCTGGGGGTGTTGAGCCTGGAGAAGAGGAGGCTGAGGGGAGACCTTCTCCCCACCTCCCCTGCCCTGCCAGGAGGGTGCAGAGAGGTGGGTGCTGGTCTCTTCATCCAGGGGACAGGAGATGGGACAAGGGGCAATGGGCTCAAGCTGCCCCAGGGCAGGGGCAGAGCAGATGGGAGGGCAAAGTTCTTCCCTGGCAGAGTTGTGGGGCTGTGGCACAGGCTGCCCAGGGAGGGGCTGAGTCACCTTCCCTGGGGGTGTTTAAAAAGGGGAGATGAGGTGCTCAGGGCTCTGGTTTAGCACAGGATGGGAATGGTTGAACTTGATGATCCTAAAGGGCTTTTCCAACCTGGTGATCCTGTGTGATTCCATGAAACTCCATCCCCAGAACGGTTCTCCAAAACCCCTCCAGCCAGACATACCCCACAGCCAGTGACCCCTGACCTGGCCAAGACCCCAACACGGGGCCGTGCACCCCAACCCACGGGCTTCTCACCTCCTCCCACTGGTGGATGTAGCGGATGAGGCGCGAGAGGCGCAGCAGGCGCAGCAGGCTGAGGATCTTGGTGAAGCGGACGATGCGCAAGGCTCGGGCTGTCTTGTAGACATCAGAATCCACCTGGGTCTCCAGGTCCACGATGAGGAAGATGTAGTCAACTGGGATGGAGGAGACAAAGTCGACCAAGAACCAGCTCTTCAAGTACTTCATTTTGATGGTGTGGGGGTCAAGGATGATCTCTGTGTTGTCCTCCACCACGATGCCTGTCCTGAAGTTCAGCACTAAGTCAGCCAGGAAGAAAGTGTCTGAGAGCACGTTGAAAACAATCCAGGGAGGGGTGTTCTCATCCTTGAAGAAGGTGATGCCCACAGGCAGGATGATCAAATTCCCCACCATCAGGAGCAGCATGATGAGGTCCCAGTAAAACCTGTGGGGGATGGAGCAGGGCAGGGAGAGGTGGGGAGAGGTGGGACATGGGAGGTTAGAAAACAAACCCAGGATCAACGTTAAAGAGTCCAACACAACACAGACAGACAGGCACTCAGGACACACAGACACTCCCACGTGCCAGCCTATGCACAGGACTAAGACCCTTCTGCTGGGCTGGGACACACACACAGGTATGTATGTGTGAAGAGGAGAAATTCTGCTCTGGCCTTTGAAGAAGAGCACAGCCAAGGGTTCAGGGGGGCAAACTTCACCCTGAGTGCAGGAGCTGTAGCTCAAGGAGCTTGGCTGTCACTCCTGCCTCTCCTCATGGCACAGCAGGACATGCACACATACGCCCCAGCCCCAAACTTGACATCCACCTTGTGGAAAACTCAGGGAGGATGCAGGCTTCGCTCCCAGGAGCTCCCTTGTCATCTCCTCCTGCTCCCTGCCACCACTCAGGCTGGCTTAGCAGGATTTAGAATAAGCTTTGCTGGTTATGCAAACCCTGACTGCCGAGCTCCTGGGGCAGCTGAGAGGCTCCAGGGCCAGAGAGGTGGTCAACATTGGAGCCAAGCAAGGCTAGATGAGTGTCCTCACCACGGGGAAGGTGAGAGGAACACGTCTGGCCCCAAAGGGGCTGGTTGCTCAGGAGTGCTGAGCAGGAGCTATGCAGCCCAGGGTCTGGAGGACACCTTAATCCACCTCCTTCTTCTGGGAGTGGCTGAGCTTAGAGGCTTCAGTGGGAAAGCTGAGAGACAGCAGACAGTGGTTTGGTCACACCACGGAATTCAGTGTCCCCACTCCCATGGCAATGTGCTTGGGATGTCCTGTTCTTCACACGAACACGTGTGACACCTTTCTTCCCCAGGCTTGGAGGGCTCCTGGCTTCCCACTCAAAGTCTGAGCAGGTGCCTGGGAGAGCAAGTCCAGCTCCCACCTTTGGGTGCCCCCCCATTAGCCCCAGCCCTGCCTGTGGGTACAGGTTGGCCTCTCCAAAAGGGGACCTCAAGGCACCTCATAGTGCCTTGTCCCTCCAAACTGGCCTTTCCTATGAGTCAAGAAGCCTCGTGGGTGTTCTGTACCCTTTGTTCAGAGCACATGCATTGGGGTGGCTGGGAAGAGGAGGGAGGACAAGTCATGGCATCCCTTGAAGAAGAAAGCACTGGCAGGGAAGGGGGGACATCACCTCCCTGGAGACCCAGGAGCCTCCTGCAAATTAACACCACCCAAGGTTTGCCAGGGCAGGGCAGGCAGGTGCAGGCCAAGGCAGAAGGGGACCTGACCTAGTCAAGCTACTTCCCCCCCTCACCCCCGCGCCGTGCACGCCGAGCAGGGAGACTACCAGCCCCCCAGAGCCTCCTGAGCCTCCTGGGAGCTCCTGATTCAGATTTAAGCTCTTTAGGGCAGGGCTTGTCCTTTACTCTGTGTCAGGCCGAGCGCGCGGGGCCCTGATCTCAATGGCCTTTATGTATCCCCATAATGTGATAAACACCGGCGTAATCCTGCTGACTGTCTGCCCTCCAGCTCGCTCCATGTCACCTTCAGCACAGGGCACCAACAAGCTGCTCCTGCACAGCTCAGGCTCCCAATCTTTGGGGTGGCTCCCCAGGGAACAGGGCTCCGAGGCCTCGGAGCGTTGGGCAGGGGAGCTGGAGAGTGTGCGGGAGGTCAGGGCCCAGAGGCAACAGGAGCTGGCTACAGGTGCTGAGGAACCATGGTGGGTGCAGAGCCCGGACCAGGGTGCCAGGCTGGGGACATCGGCCGTGTCACAGCTTGCTCCAGGAGATGACTGCCTGGCAGCTTCATCCCCTGTAGAGAAAGCCCACCCTATATGACTCAACATCCCCGTGACACCCAGTTCCTCCCACATCATCCATCCCCGTGCTCTCCCTGTGATCCCAGTGACACCGTGAGCCAGGCCCAGCTCCTTGCCCGCTGCCCTGCCCTCCTCCAGCCGCTGCCCCGGTTCCGCAGGGCCCGAATCCCCGTGGGGACGGCAGCTCCTGGCCAGGCAGAGGAATTCAAACCAGCATCGGGGAAACGGGGGGGGACGGACAGACGGACGGACACGCTGCGTTGGGGAGGCAACGGCTGGCAACCCCCTGCCTCTGCCGGAGCCCCACGGAGCTCTGCATCCCGGCTGGGCTCACCCCCACCCGGTGGGACATCCCCGGGGCTGCGGGGGCTGGAGGAGGGGCTGAGGGAGGAGAGAGCTGCGTGGGTACCGATAGCCTGGGGAAGGGGCTGGGGCAGCGCGGCTCCGGGGGCTTGTGAGGGCCGGCCCCGCCGTGGGAAGCCGTGTCCCCGTCCGTCCCGTCCCATCCCGTTCCCCCGGCCCGGTGAGGAGCCTCAAGCTCCCGGCACTTGTTGCCCCGGTGGAGCGGCGGGGCCGGACCGGACCGAGAAGCGGAACCGAGCTCAGCACCACGGACAGCGGTGAAAACACGGGGCTGGGCCGGGCTGTACCGGCAGGCACCGGGGACCGTACCCAGACCATACCGGGACCTCCTCGGGAGCGCGGGGTCCCACCTGAAGTCGCTGTAGGGATGGATGATCCAGGCACCGGCCGACTTCACCCGTTGCCGCTCGATCTCCACGGCCCGGTGGCTGCCGAACATGCGCAGCGAGAACTTGTTCACGGCGGGCTGCAGCATGGCCCCGAGCTGCCGCTGCACGAACGTGCCCGCCGCCGCCGCTTCGCCCTCCGCCACGATCTGCTCCGCCGTCACCGGAGAGGCCGGAGCCGCTCCCGCCGGCCCCCCCGACGCCTCTCCGTCCAACACCGGAGGTTTCTCCCGAGGTTCGGGGCTCCGGCTCGGTGCCGCGTCCATGCTGCCCGCCGCCACCGCCGCCACCACCACCACCGCCGCGCTTCACGTTTCCTTCAAACGCCCTTGCCCGGGCGCCCTGCCCGCCGCCCCGCCGCACATACCCGGCCCCGGGAGGGCGTTCGCACGCCGCCCCCGGCCGCTCGGTCACCGGCCGCTGTCTCTTACCGGCTCCCGCCTGTTGCTCACCCCTCCCTCCCCACGCTTCCCTCCCCGGACACGGGTGCGGTAGCCGGGCCCCGCCGCCAGCGGAGAGGCGCCGGTGCTACCGGAGCAGCGACGCGCCGAGCAACGAGGCCCGGGCGGCGGCGGCGGTGGCGGCGGCGGCGCGGGACCCCGCGGCGGGCGGGGCGGGGCGGGGCGTGGCGGGGCGTGGCTCCGAGGGCGCGACAGCCGGCAGCGAGCCCCGCCCTCCGGTCCCGCCTCCCCGCTCCCCCCGGGCACCGCCCCCGTGACGCAAGGCGTTTGCGTACGTGCGGTACCGTGTGCGTGCGCGTCGCCGCGGCGTGTGCGCGACGCTTCGCGGTTACCCGGATCGGCGGTGGCAGCGGTGGGGCGCGGCAGCGGCATCATCACCTCCATCACCACCACCACCACCACCGAGTCGGCTGAGCAGCTGGAGCGGGGCCCGGGGTTCCCGGGGGCCCACGGTCGCCATCACGGATTTCCTGTGGGACAAACGCACCGGGCTGGCTGCGAGGACGGTGCGGCGGGGCGCGGCGGCGGCGGGCGGGGAGGGGAAGGGAAAGGAAAGGGGGGGGTGTAGGCCGCGCCGCCTCCAGGGCCTCTCGGAGCAGGCCCAGGCCTGGGTCTCCCTACGGGGCCGCCGCCTGGCTGGCCAGGCGGGGCCGGGTGGGCTAGGCCGCGGAGGCCGCGGTTGGGCCTTGCAGCACACCGGGGCGGGAAGTTCCCCAGCCGCCCTTTCCATCGGGCCCGGTGTCTCCCCCGGTGTCTGGGGCTTCGACCTCCCCTCACTCCTCTCTCCGCGTCTGGCGGGGCGGGTTCCCGTTCTTCCGCTCTCGGCGCGGCCCCGCGCACGCTGGAGGCCCCACCCGGCGGCCGCGGAGCTGGGCCCTGGCAGCTCGGCCGCCATCATCGTCCCCAAACCGGTTCCAGACGTGCTGTGAAAACGCTTCGCTCGCTCTCGGAGAAGGGTTCCCGGCCTTGGCGGGCCGCCAGCGTCGCCTTCACACGCTGCCTTTAATTAGAGGCTGGAAGGCCTTGGGTGCAGCGAGGCCTTGGGTGCAGCCAGGCCTTGGGTGCTGCCAGGCCTTGGGTGCTGCCAGGCCTTGGGTGCAGCGAGGCCTTGGGTGCAGCGAGGCCTTGGGTGCTGCCAGGCCTTGGGTGCTGCCAGGCCTTGGGTGCTGCCAGGCCTTGGGTGCTGCCAGGCCTTGGGTGCTGCCAGGCCTTGGGTGCTGCCAGGCCTTGGGTGCTGCCAGGCCTTGGGTGCTGCCAGGCCTTGGGTGCTGCCAGGCCTTGGGTGCTGCCAGGCCTTGGGTGCTGCCAGGCCTTGGGTGCTGCCAGGCCTTGGGTGCTGCCAGGCCTTGGGTGCTGCCAGGCCTTGGGTGTGGAACTGGGGAGGGGACAGGGGATGGTGGGGCAGAACCGTGAGCGGCCCCGCAGGGCCCGGCCTTGCTCTGGAAGGTGAAGTTTGCCTGCCCCAACCCTCCCCCAGCTCACCACATCATCGGGGGTGTTTTTACCTCTCGGTGGCCCTGCCTGTAGTGTGGGTGTGAAGGCAGCCAGCAGCACCGGCAGACTTCTTGGGGGGGGGGGGCCCTAAATGACCCGTGGGAGGTGTGTGGCCAAAGGGAGCCCCTTTGGAGGAAAGGAGGATTTTTCTACTTGATGCTCAAGATGTGTGGGGGGTTCATCTTAGACCTGTGGAGTGAGGCCTGGCAATGGGAGTGAGGTCCTAAGAGCTAGCACTTTCAGGGTCAGGATGAGGTGTGCCACCTTGCCTAGGGAATTCCTCCTTGGCTTTTGACTCTCAAGTCCCCACCGAGGGTGGTGGAGGTGAGCTCATGTTCCTTTCCCCTGGGGTAGGCTCTACAAGGCTTTGTTAACACCTCCAGCCAGTGGAAAGGGCGGTTTTGCTCCCTGGGTGCTATAGGATCCTCCCTGCTCACAGCAGGAAGCGCAGATGTGGCTCACTTGGCAGTAATCCAGAGCCATCCCTTCAGGAGCTGCCCCCTTAGGTGTCTCCAGTGCTGGGGCACAACTGGGACTCTGTGCCAAGCGCCAGTGATATCCTGAGCTCTATTTCACCTCCCTTCAGTTTTCCTCACTGGTGCTTCGCTCCTTCCTAGGGAGTGTTGTAGCTTAAAGAGAGAAGGTGGAAGCCCCAAATTTCTGGAGCCGTGGCCAGTAGAGGTGGGGTGGGGGGTGGGGGAAGGTAACCTGTGGCAGAGGGGTTGGAGCTCTGTGATTCTTGCGGTCCCTTCCAACCCAGACCAGTCTATGATTCTATGAAAACAGGACCACAGCCAGCACAACCCCTGTGGGTTGTCACATCCTCTCTCATATGGGGTTCTGGGGTGTCTCAGAAGTTTGTCCCCTCCTCAAATTCCCTGTGGGTGTGCGCTTGGATGCGCCGCTCTTTGTCCCCCGCCACCCCCTTCTTTGCCCATAGCTGTTGATGGTGTGTACTGGTTCCTCTTCCTTGCCATTGCCTGGTGTAGTCATTGCTGTCTGCTCTCCCTGTAGATGCCTCACTCTAGAAGGTACCGCTCGTCGGAGCGCAGCAGCCGCGGCAGCTACCACGAGCGCTACAGAAGTCGCAAGCACAAGAGGCGGCGGACGCGGTCGCGCTCGAGCAGCAGCGAGCGTGACCGGCGGCACCGTCGGGAGGACAGTTACCACGTTCGATCCAGGAGGTGAGCCTGAAAGAAACCAAGGTGGGACCTCAAACCCTGGGGTTTTTTCCTGGAGAGGAGGCTGTGGTCAGCCCAGCTTCTGGGTGTCCTGGGCTCTGTTCTCTTGTGTGTGCTCTGAGCTGTAACTCCCCGGTTGGTGTTTGTAATCGAATCCCCTCTCCCCCTCTCCATAGCTACGACGACCACTCAGCAGACAGGAGGGCATACGACCGGCGTTACTGTGACAGCTACCGTCGGAACGACTACAGCCGCGAGAGAGGGGAAGCCTACTATGAACCTGAATACCGTCATTCCTACGAGTACCGCCGTTCCCGGGACCGCGAGGGCAGCTACCGGAGCTGCAAAAGCAGCCGGCGTAAGCACAGGCGGAGGCGGCGCCGCAGCCGGTCCTTTAGTCGCTCCTCATCGGTGAGTATCCTGCTGTGCTGGGCCTCCCCTGTAACCTTTCTCTCCCAGGTGACGAGCTGGGTAAGTAGAAAACTCACTTTCTAACGCTCTCTCGGACTCAGCGTGAGGAATGTGTAGAAAAGTACAGGCAGCAGCTCCTCTCCGCCACCCCGACGCGCCTCGGCGGCAGCTGTCCCGTGCCAGCTGGGCGCAGGCAGCTCAGACCCTCTTGTAGTGTTGCCCACTGAGAGATGGGACAAGGACAGGTGCGCCATGTGAGGCTGGAGTGTGTCCCCCCCACCCCCCCCTCCCCCGGGGTGGTTCTGCAGTCCTCAGCTCTTTTAATCCCCTGTAGAGCGCTGCTTTTGTTCGGTGATGCTGGTTAAAAAGCCATCTAGGAACCCCAAAGCAGTCTGTTGTGTGAGGTTTGGACAGCGAGCGTTCAGCTGATCCGGGTCCCAGAGAGCTCGGTCTGGCTGTTACAGGTGGCTTGGTCCCTAGTTTGGGCCCGTGTCCTGTGGCAGGAAGCCCCCTGTCTCGGAAGGTCAGGTTCTGTGTCAGAGCAGGATCCTTCTGGGTGGACCCAGCTGATGTAGGATGTCATATGAGGGGTGTTTTTTCTTTTGGAAAGGAGTAGAGCTTGTGGACCAGTCGATTTGGGTAGAAGCAGCAACCATCACATGCTCTTCCCAGCAGTGTCCCTGGCTTTCTCTTCTTGTCTGTTCTGCTGTTCACCTTCCACTTCTGTTAAGACCCCAGGCACGTCCTCTGCTCTGTGTGTGGAGCTCTCAGTGTTGTGTGGTCTGTTCCAACTGTGTGTCTGAGGGATGGGATTGTGGGCTGGATTCAGGTCCCAAGTCTGCCAGCCGGTTGCTCCCAGGTGTGGGGATCCTTAGGTGAAGAACCAAAGGCAGGAATTTCCTCTTCTCTGGTGTAAACCTCTTTATCTGCCTCATCCCAGGCTGTCCCTATTCCCTGTTTGGGCCTCTGCTTCTCTCCTGGAAGTTAGTCCTTCCAGGATCAGCTTCTTTGGGGGAGGGTCTAGGAAGAAGTGTCACATCTTTCCCCCTCAGGCAGTCACTCCTAAGTCCTCTCTGGTTTTTGATGGATCATTGTACCGAGAGCTGCTTCTGAAATCTCTGAATTCATCTTTATTCTGAGTGTCAGGGGTTGGGGGAAGTGATGAGGGTGGTTGCTGGAAGGGGCTGAGGAGTGTCTGTGTGGGGCAACCTGGCCCTTAGCTCGCGCAGGCCTTCCCAGCACCTACCTTCTGCAGCCTTTCCTCAGTGACTGCCGTGGGGCTGCCATCAGCCTCTCCCCACAGCCACTGAGCGCCCAGCTGCAGGGCTGAGCTTCCACAGGCTCTCTTGGCATTATCCAGGACCCCAAAGTCGGTGCCATTCTGAGCTGCATCCCTCCCCTAAGAGCGAGAGCAGCTGCCCCCTTCCACTGCCCCTCTGCTCGCCTTCCTCCTGACATCTCTGCTCTCACACTGGTTCGGGTGGGGCTGTTTGTAGGTTCTTTTTTTTTGTTCTTTTTTTATTCTTTTTTTTCCTTTTTCTTTTTCTTTTTTTTTTTTTGGCTACAACGAAAAGAGAACTGGTTTTTTTTTTTTTGGTTTTTTTTTTTCTTTTCTGAGCTAGTGTGTTGTATCTTGACATGTTCCCTTGCAATATCCCTATCGTTATATATTCCTCTGTGCCGTATGAATTGGCTGGGAATCTCCTCCTGCAACCCCTCCTCAAACAACCATGTGAATTTCCAAACCAACCAATGCGTGACGCTGGCTGCTGCGCTGGTTTGAAAATCTGATTGGTGAATGATGAATTCCCTGTCTGCCTGGGCCAGCAGCGGAGTCGACAGAGCAGCAGAAGGGCCAAGAGTGTGGAGGACGACGACGAGGGGCATCTGATCTATCGCGTCGGCGACTGGCTACAAGAAAGATGTACAGCCAAATCGTAACATAATTTAGCTCTCTAGTTAAGCTCCCATCGCAGTCGCAGATCTGTCTTAAATCTTTCTGTTTCATTTTTATTTTCATTGTTTTATTAAAGAGAAACCCTCTCCTTTTCCTTCCCCTTTTGTTAAAGCTACGTTTATATATTGTATTGTTACTGAAGTGCCAGGGAATTAGGGCAGTTGCCTTGCGCAGCCGGTGTCAGCCTTCCGCTGCTCCGGTTTCTTGAGCTGTGTGCAGGTTAGGTTGTTGCAATGCATTCTCCTCTGCCTTGTGTATACGCTGCATCCAGGTCATGCTCATGCTCTCATCCACCTCCCTCTCTTTCTCTCCCTCCCAGATGAGATTATTAGCACCTTAGGGGAAGGCACGTTCGGCAGGGTGGTGCAGTGCATCGATCACCGGAGGTACGTCGCTTCCAGGGACGTGGTGGAAAAGGAGGGGGGGGAGAAAAGAGAGACCACAGCTTGTGACAGAGCTTCAAGTGGGAGCTTGGGAGTGAAAACAGGAGTCTTCATTTCCAGATTTCCTCTTGTTAATCTGGGCAGCTATGCTCTTGGCGTGCCGTTGCGTTTGGGGCAGGTGCTCAGGGTGCTGCTTTGGCAGACGCCGCTTAATAACAGTCACCTTCTGGCTTGGGCAAGGGCTGCGCAGGGTTAGGCTGTATGGGAAGGCTGTTTGGCATGGCATGGGTTCTTTGACCTAGTTTGGAGGGTGATCTTGTGCTTTCTTCCTCTTTCTCCCCAGGGGTGGTGCACGTGTTGCTCTCAAAATCATTAAAAACGTGGAGAAATACAAAGAGGCTGCTCGGCTGGAAATCAACGTGCTGGAGAAAATCAATGAGAAGGATCCTGAGAACACAAAGTGAGTCTGCTCTTGGTGTTAAAGCACAAGGGCAAGCATTTCCTTAGCAGCACAGGTACAGGGATGGGCAGCTGAGAGAGATAATGGATGTTGTGTGACTGAATTCGTCTGTCACTGCCTCTTTAGAGGCATGTTGGCTTCTTATGGGATACAGACCGAGCAAGGAAAAGGAGGAGCCTGGTGCAGGGATAACAGCTCTGTGTGGACCTGTCCCCAATCAGAATTTTTTTTCTTCTCAGTCTTTGTGTCAGGATGTTTGACTGGTTTGACTACCATGGCCACATGTGCATCTCCTTTGAACTGCTGGGGCTCAGCACCTTTGATTTCCTGAAGGACAACAACTATCTGCCTTACCCCATCCACCAAGTCCGGCACATGGCCTACCAGGTGTGCCAGGCTGTGAAATGTAAGTGTTCACTGCTCCTCTCTCTGCTGGTTCTTGACCAACCTGGAGAGCTGTGCAGCTCCCAACATCCAGGCCCCTTTAGTAACTAGTGGCCCAAAGCAGTGAGGTCCAGGTTATTTTTTGGCTGTGGTGCTGCTGTGCCAGTTCTGAGCCTGAGCCTCCTGCCCCACTGTCTTCTGGACTCTGTTTTCTGATGCATGTGGGCTGGCAGAAGCTCAGGGCACTTGAGCATCCACCTCCACACACATGTTCTGCTGATGAATACTATAAACCTTTCTGTTTCTGCCAAAGCAGCTTGGCCTGGACTAGCCTGTCCATTCACACCCAGTCCTAAATGTGGGCTAAATTGGTGCTTGTGTGAGCAAACCAAATGAACCATGTTCACTTTTTGGGTGGGGTACAGGCTCTCTCTGCTCCACTTCCCTCACCCTGACTCTCTTTTGCTTCCTCAGTTCTGCATGACAATAAACTCACTCACACTGACCTCAAGCCAGAGAACATCCTCTTTGTGAACTCTGACTATGAACTCTCCTATAACTTGGAGAAGGTAAGGGTGCTGCCTGGCCTCAGGGGGTCTTCTTCTCTTTGGGGGGCCTCGGGGGATGATCTTCTCTTTGGGGGATCTTCCAGCCTCAGGGGATCTTCTCCTCTTTGGGGCGCCTTGGGGGATCTTCTTCTCTTTGGGGCGCCTTGGGGGATCTTCTTCTCTTTGGGGGGTTTGGGATCCCTGGCCTTAGCAGCAGGCAGGGGGAGTCAGAACACGGTCCCGGGAGACGCAGGGTTGACTGGCCACCTTTGTGTGCTTGTTCAGGGCTTGTCCCCTGCATGATGGGCCTGTGTAGCCTGTGAGCAAGCCATAGGGCCTGCAGGCATCCCTGCATGGTGGTGAGAGATTTGGGGGGCTGTGCCAGCACTGCTGTACCCCCTGAAGCCTTTCCCTCGCTGTGGCAAAGCCTCAGCCATGGAAGGAAGTGGCTAGGAGTCCTCATCTCTCAACTCCCAACTAACTCATCCCCTTCTCTCCCCCTTCCCCTGTGAAGAAGCGGGATGAGCGGAGCGTGAAGAGCACGGCCATCCGAGTGGTGGATTTTGGCAGCGCCACCTTCGATCACGAGCATCACAGCACCATCGTCTCCACCAGGCACTACCGGGCCCCTGAAGTCATCCTGGGTACGTGCTGCTGGGTCTCTGCAGAGGCAGGCATCACCCTGAGGGCACTGGGTGCTACCTCTTGGATTAAGGAGTGTTTTTGCCTCTGCAT
The DNA here is from genome assembly GCA_022605575.1 of Laterallus jamaicensis coturniculus. Classification (NCBI taxonomy): domain Eukaryota; kingdom Metazoa; phylum Chordata; class Aves; order Gruiformes; family Rallidae; genus Laterallus; species Laterallus jamaicensis. Next base: position 992,307 of record JAKCOX010000085.1, read on the forward strand.
CAGCTGTCCTGGGTTAACCCCAGGGAGATAAGAAGCACTTTATTTCCATGCTCTATGGTGCTATTTTCTGGGAGGGCCAACAACTTCTAGGTCGGTGTTTCGGCATCGCTACCAGCTGGATGTTGTGTGTTGCCATCAGTGTGGCTGGATTGGGAGTAGTTTGGGTTTTTTCCCAGTTGTTTTGCCTTTCAAAGGGCATAGGAAAGGGATTTTTGACTCTTAGGCCGTAACTGGATCTTTTCTTTAAAAACCATTGTTTTTTAGAGCTTGGCTGGAGCCAGCCCTGCGATGTGTGGAGCATTGGCTGCATCATCTTTGAGTATTATGTGGGTTTCACCCTGTTTCAGGTGAGAACTGTGTGCTGTTAGAGCTACCTCACAACCCATGAACAGGGGTGCTGGCTGTTTCCCAGTACAGCCAGTAGCCTCTGGGAGATGATGGAGGTGTTGCCCAGCAAAGGGGTTCTGAACAAGGGAAACACCCAAAGCTGGAGGCAGAACCCCTGAAATGTGTTCTGTGCCTTCCCTTTACATTTCTCTCTCTCAGACACATGACAACCGGGAGCACCTGGCCATGATGGAGAGGATTTTGGGGCCAATTCCATCTCGGATGATCCGGAAGACAAGGTGAGCAAGGCTGGCTGAGCACCTCAAGCATCCCAGCCACCTCCTACCTGGTGGCTAGTGGCTCTTTTTGAGAGATCAAACTTGGAAGCCACCTTGCTGAGCCATCTGTGCTGCCTCCTCCCTTCTTGCCCTTAGCTGTTGATGGTCTAGACTGGTTCCATGTGGCATTTTGTCCCTGGTGTAACCTGTTCCCATCTCTTTACCCTGACAGGAAGCAGAAATACTTCTACCACGGCCGCCTAGACTGGGATGAGAACACTTCTGCTGGGCGCTACGTTAGGGAGAACTGCAAGCCACTGCGGGTAAGGCAGGGGGCAGGCAGGAGCAACCCTTGGCTTTATCCTTTTCTCATTGCAGAGTCTTAAACTCCCTGCCCCAGTTGTGAAGATTCTTCCTGTGGGCAAGGTTGGGCCGTGGAAAGGGTCAGCCCAGTGTCTTCCCGAAGGAGCTTTGGCTGTCCCAGGCATAAACTAGGAAGACTGCAGCAGCCTGAGCTTAATCTGAAGTGGAGGAGGAGGAGGAGGGCACGGAGACCTCAGGAAGTGCCTGGGAAAGGTGGTGGGGAGGGGTGAAAACTCAGCACTTGTGCTCTCGGCCCAGAATTCAGGTCTAGAATGGGGTGTCAGTCTGAAGAAAACCAGTCTTCCCCCAGTTTAGCCATTCAGCCCAGGGACCAGGACAACCTTACAGCATCCTTGTCCCTTATCCCTCCTTTCCATCTCCCCCAGCGCTACCTAACCTCCGAGGCTGAAGACCACCACCGCCTTTTCGACCTCATCGAGGGCATGCTGGAATACGAGCCGTCCAAGCGTGTCACCTTGGCTGAAGCCCTCAAACACCCCTTCTTTGACATCCTAGAGATGGAACCCAGCACAAAAATGTGGGACTCTAGCAGAGACATCAGCCGGGTGACGCCACAGGTGCCAGCCTGCCCTCAGATTCTAGCCCCCGTGGAGGCCTGTGTGATTTCTATCCAGACACTTGGTGCTTTTCTTCTTTTTTTTTATATATATATATATATAAGTGAGGAGAATTCCCTGGATACCTTTGTAAAGCTGTTAATATGTGAGATACTGTAAATACCTGTATTCTATATCAGCCTCCGAGCACCACGGGCCTGACCTGCTGTTGCTGCTGCTGTTATCGTGAGGTGAGGGGGCCTGTGTGTCCATACTGTAAATAACCTCTGTTTCTGCGTTGCTTCCTCTCCTCTCCCACCCTCCTCCTTGGTGTAAATACTCCAGGACTTGCAGCTCTCTGTAGCTTCTATCTGTTTTCCTTGTAAGTTATGAAAACTGGTGGGACTGCATGGGAATTATTTTTTGGATCGATGTCATAGCCCATCCCCACACCAGAGTTTTATAAGGATTTTGTACAGTCTTTGTGAAAAATAAATATGAAGTGAACCAAATCACCTGGGCTTGGTTTGGGGGAAGGGGGGGTGGCTTTTGGCTTCCTGGGGGCTGTTGGTGAGTGGGTTCTGGTGTGCAAGGTGGTGAAATGTGGGGTGGCTCTTCATTGCATCCCATGTTCAGGAAGGAGGCAGGATGTGGGATAAGGAAGATGGGGAGGGGGGGTACTTCAGGATACACATTCTCTTCAATGGGAAAACCTCTTGCTCCCTGGATGGGGCAGAGCACTGGCTACTGGCCTGGTGGAAAAGGGGTGTCTGGGGGGCCCGCAGCTGGCTGGCAAACCTCTTCCCCAGGGTCTGTCTGTGCCTTCTCTGGGGTGAGACTGGGGCTCCTCAGTTTGGATGCTTCTGTGGGAATTCCTGTGGCTATTTTGGACCTGATGGCAGCTCTGTGTGGGCGCTTTGCCAGCGGTGTCTGGAAGAGCCTTGCTGGAGTGGTGTCAGAACCAGAGCAGACATACCCACAGCCCACTCTGCAGGAGCTCAGGGCTTTGCCATGCTGCCATCTGTCTGGGGCAGATCAGGTCCTTGTTCTGGCTGGCTCAGGGATGAAGGAGAAGTCAGGCTTCACCTGGAGCTGGTGGGGGAAGGGAGGAGAGGTTCAGGAGGGGTGATGCCACATCATCTTGTGATCCCAACTTAAAGAGCTTGGGCTGGGAGCTTTCACCTGCCTCCTGCAGTGCCCCTGAGCTAGGTTGGCTGGTGGGCACGGAGGGAAACAGGGTCCTGCTCTGTGTGTAGCCAGCCCCTGGGTGAGTCTGGAGGAGAATGGGGCTGACCAAATCCTAGCTGAGATGGGTCTCAGGCTAAAAAAACTCATGCACCACTCTCTAAAACCTGAACCCCCAACTCTTCCAGAAGAGAGCGTGGCTCAAGCTTCCAGCTGCCTGGGTTGAAGCAGGATTGCGCTTGTCTTTATTCAAGGGCTGAAGCATATTGTTAGCAGAGAGGTGTAGCATCTGCTTCCCAGCGATGGGAGCTAGGGCTGGGGCTGGGTGGGTGTCCTGGGCTGGGCACGAGGTGCTGAGGAATCCCCTCTTTGGGAGGGGGTGTCAGTATTCCAGCCACATACAGCTGATGGAATTGAATTAACTGGTCTGGGAGGCACAAGCCACCCCCCCAGCTGCTCACCCTGCCCTGGCTGTTTTACCTCCATGGGGTCTGCTTTGGGTGGGCTCGCTGAGGTAGCTGCTCTGCACCTCTGAGGGTGAAGCCTTGGGGGCTCCAGGCAACCAGCACTGCAGCCAGCCTGGTTAAGGGGTGGGAACCCAGTCAAGGGGCTTGGGGACCAGCCCCTGAAAGGACCTACAGGAAAGCTGGGGAGGGGCTTTTTAGAGGGGAATGGAGCAGTAAGACGAGGTGGGATGGGTTTAGAATGGAAGGGGGGAGATTTAGGTTGGAGATTAGGAAGAAATTCTTCACTCTGAGGGCGGTGAGGCCCTGACTGAGGTGCTGCCCCCTCCCTGGCAGTGTTCAGGGCCGGGTTGGGTGGGGCCTGGAGCAGCCTGGGGCTGGGGAGAGGTGTCCCTGCCCATGGCGGGGGGGCTGGAGCTCTGAGACCCCTTCCAGCCCAAAGCTTTGGGCTCTGGGGGGGAGAGGCCTCGGGGGCACCGTGGTGGTGGGTCCGGCTGAACGCTGGGGCAGAGGAGCCGGCCCTGGGCGGGGGGGAAGGGGGTCTGGCCCCGGGGTGGGACCCCAGGGGGACGCGAGGGGCCCCGGGCAGCGGGAAGGGCCTCGGGTAACGTAGGGAGCCGGCGGAGGGGTCCGGCGCAAGGGACCCAGAGCAGCCGCCGTTACCATGGCGACGCGTTCCCGGCGGGCCCCGCGCGCGGACAGGGCCCCACCCTCCGGGCAGGAAACGCGCCCGGCACGTGACTCCCGAGCCTGTGGCCGCGTCGCGTGCTCGCCTCCGCCCCCCCCCCCCCCACCCCGCCTCCCTCCTTCGCGCATGCGCAAAGACTCCCTGCGGCGGTGCTCCCCAGGAGCCGCGGAGCTTGGGAGGATGACGTCACGTAGCGTCAGCCAATCAGCGTCGGCGTGGGGCGGGGCGGCCGAGGCGCTGAGGCGGCGGCGGGTCCCGGTGCTGGTCCCGGTGCCGCCATGGCCCAGCGCGGCGGCCCCGCCGACTTCCCGGAGAACCCTTTCCAGGTGCGGCCTAGCCCTGCCCGGGGAGCGGGGAGAGGCTGCGGAAGCCCTTAGCTGGGCCCAGCCCCCGCCTCAACCCCCCCCCCCCCGGGCCGTGTCTCTTCCAGGCCCCCGCGGCGGCGCGGGCCCAGCCGGGCCCCGAGAGCGCGGCGCTGGACGGGTACAACCCCTTCGGCAGCGACGCGGTGAGGCGGGGGGAGGCCGCGGCCCGGGGAGGGGGGTGGGGGCGCGGCCTGAGGGGGGAGGGCCTGCTCCCTAACCCCCCCTCCGCTCCCCAGCCGCCCTACCAGGCCCCGTCCGTGGCTCCGCCGCCCGCCGTCCCTATGCCCCCGCCGCAAGCGGCCGCGCAGCCCCCGCGGAAAGCCAGCCCGACGGAGCCCCGCAACTACGGCTCCTACGGCACGCAGGTAACGGGGAGGGAGGGGAGGGGGGAGGGGAGGGGGGAGGGAAGGAGGGAGGGGAAGGGAGGGGGGAGGGAGGGAGGGAAGGAGAGAAGGGAAGGAGGGAAGGAAGGAAGGAGGGAGGGAGGGAGAGAGGGAAGGAGGGAGAGAGGGAGGGAGAGAGGGAGGGAAGGAGGGAGGGAAGGAGGGAGAGAGGGAGGGAAGGAGGGAGGGAGGGAAGGAAGGAGGGAGGGAAGGAAGGAGGGAGGGAGGGAAGGAGAGAAGGGAGGGAGGGAAGGAGAGAAGGGAGGGAGGGAAGGAGAGAAGGGAGGGAGGGAAGGAGAGAAGGGAAGGAAGGAGGGAGGGAAGGAAGGAGGGAGGGAGGGAAGGAGGGAGGGAGGGAAGGAGGGAGGGAGGGAAGGAGGGAGGGAAGGAGGGAGGGAGGGAAGGAGGGAGGGAAGGAAGGAGGGAGGGAAGGAAGGGAGAAGGGAGGGAAGGAAGGGAGAAGGGAGGGAGGGAAGGGAGAAGGGAGGGAAGGAAGGGAGAAGGGAGGGAGGGAAGGGAGAAGGGAGGGAGGGAAGGGAGAAGGGAGGGAGGGAAGGGAGAAGGGAGGGAAGGGAAGGAGGGAGGGAAGGGAGGGAAGGGAGGGAGGGAAGGAGGGAGGGAAGGGAGGGAAGGAGGGAGGGAAGGGAGGGAAGGGAGGAGGGAGGGGAGGGAAGGGAGGAGGGAGGGAAGGGAAGGGAGGAGGGAGGGAAGGGAGGAGGGAGGGAAGGGAAGGGAGGAGGGAGGGAAGGGAAGGGAGGAGGGAGGGAAGGGAGGAGGGAGGGAAGGGAAGGGAGGAGGGAGGGAAGGGAAGGAGGAGGGAGGGAAGGGAAGGGAGGAGGAGGGAGGGAGGGAGGGAGGGAGGGAGGGAGGGAGGGAGGTGCGTGCTTGGCCGCCGTGGGGTGGGCCGGAGGGAAGGTGGGATCCCCCCTCCCCGGGCTTGCGTTCCCCCCTCCCCGTTCACCCTCACCCACAGGCTTCGGCGGCGGCAGCCACGGCTGAGCTGCTGAAGCGGCAGGAGGAGCTGAACCGAAAAGCAGAGGAGCTGGACCGGAGGGAGAGGGAGCTGCAGAACGCAGCCCTTGGCAGTGCCTCCAGTGAGTGACCGGTGGGGCTTTGGGGGGAGATACGGGACACATGGAGGCTTCTTTCCACTCAGGGACACCCTCCCCCCCGGCATGGGTACTGCTGTTCTCTCCTTCTCACCTCCTTTCCTCTGCAGCGAGGCTGAACAACTGGCCCCCTCTGCCAGCTTTCTGCCCGGTGAAGCCGTGCTTCTACCAAGACATCCCCGTGGAGATCCCTGCTGACTTCCAGAAGACTGTTACTACCATGTATTACCTCTGGATGGGTGAGTGAGCAGCTGGGGGGTATCCTATGGAGAGTTGTTTGTAAAGGGGGAGAGGCAGGAGGATGGCGCCAGGCTCTTCTTGGGCTGGAAGAATCCCAGACATAGATACAGACTGGGAGAAGAGCTCCTGGAGAGCAGCCCTGTGAGAAGGACCTGGGTGTCACAGTGGATGAGAAACTGAACATGAGCCAGCAGTGGCTCTGGCAGCTCGTAAGGCCAATGGGATCCTGGGCTCCATCAGCAGAGGGGTGGCAGCAGGGACAGGGAGGGGATTGTCCCTCTCTGCTCTGCCCTGGGGAGGCCCCACCTGGAGTCCTGTGTCCAGATCTGGGGCCCCCAATACAAGAAGGATGTAGAACTGTTGGAGAGGGTTCAGAGGAGCCACAAGGATGATTAGAGGGCTGGAGCACCTGCCCTACAAGGAGAGGCTGAGGGAGCTGGGCTGGTTCAGCCTGGAGAAGAGAAGGCTGTGGGGGGACCTCACTGCACCCTGCCAGTGCCTGAAGGGAGCAGAGGAACAGGAGGGGAATCAGCTTGTTAAAGGGCAGAGACTGGCAGGACAAGGGGGATGGAGTGAAGCTGAAGGAGGGAAGGTTTAGATTGGATATTAGGGGGAAGTTTTTAACAGAGAAAGTGGTGAGGGGCTGGAACAGGCTGCCCAGAGAGGGGGTGGGTGCCCTGTGTCTGGGGGTGTTCCAGGCCCGGTTGGATGGGGCCCTGGGCAACCTTGTGTAGCTCCAGGCCTGAGGTTGGTGTCCCTGCCTGTGGCAGGGGTGGTTGGAGCTTTATGATCCTTGGGGTCCCTTCCAACCCTTGCCATTCTGTGATTCTTCTCAGCGATGGCAGCGATAGGACAAGGGGTAACAGGCACAAATTGGAGCAGAGGAGGTTCCATGGGGATATAAGGAGGAACTTTGTCACTGTGAGGGTGACAGAGCACAGGAACAGGCTTCCCAGAGAGGTTGGATATTCTCCTTTCTCTGGAGATATTCAGCCCCCTCCTGGACATTTTCCTGTGGGATTTAGTCTGGGTGATCCTGCTTTGGTGGGGGGTTGGACTTGGATGATCTTTTGAGGTCCATTCTGACTCCAGACACTCTGGGATTCTAGAAGTGATGTGTGTGTGAGGGAATGCAGCTGCTCTGGAGAAATCCTGCTGCATGCTTGGTGCTTGGAGTCAAGGGGCTGTGACACCCTGTGTGTGGGGAGAGGGGACACCCCAGCTCAGGTCTCCTGACTGATGTCTGCTCTCCCAGCCAGCACCATCGCTCTCTTCCTGAACTTCTTGTCCTCGCTGGCCTGGTTCTGCGTGGAGCCCTCGTCTGGTTCTGGGTTTGGCCTCTCCATTCTCTGGGCTCTTCTCTACACCCCCTGCTCCTTTGTCTGCTGGTATAGGCCCATGTACAAAGCTTTCAGGTACGTATCTGCCTGAGGTCCCAGGCTCATGGGGCAGCAGGCTGGGATGGCTGTGGTGCTGCTCCTTGGAGCTGGGGAGGCTGGGCTGCTTGGTAAAACAGGCCCCTGCCCTGAGCACAGCACCTGTGATGCCCCAGCTCCTTTGGGTGCAGGGGACACAGGGGCTTCCACACTGAGCTTCATGTTTTCCTTGTGTTCCCCACCTTTGAGGAGGGTTTGAGAGGTTGGTTTGGGGTTTTCCTTCCTGTGGCCTAACCTCCCCTGTCTCTTTTCTCCCAGGAGCGACAGTTCCTTCAACTTCTTTGTCTTCTTCTTCGTCTTCTTTGCCCAGAATGTGATGTATGTGCTGCAGGCCATTGGCATACCCAACTGGGGCTTCAGGTGTGCGTTGTGCTGATCCTGGGAGAGCCTGGCTGGCCAAGTATCCCAGGAAAGGAGGAGATGGGTGGGGAAGAGGGAAACCTGTGGGTCACCTCCTCTTGTTTTGCAGCGGCTGGATATTGAGCCTGATAGCGCTGCGGAAGAACACAGCCGTGGCTGTCATGATGATCCTGGTGTCCTTGAACTTCACAGCAGTGGCTGTCTTGGGCATCATTATGCTAAAAAAGGTGGGTGTGGATCCAACCTTGGGGGCCAGAATGCTCCTTTTAGAGGGTGGGTTGTAGCAAACCCCACTCTGTTCACTGAAAGCTGGTGGTTTTGACTCCAAACCTGCCCCTCTCTTCCAGATCCACTCGCTCTACCGCCGGACGGGCGCCAGCTTCCAGAAAGCCCAGGAGGAGTTTGCTGCTGGGGTCTTCTCCAACCAGGCTGTACGCACTGCGGCAGCCAACGCCGCGGCGGGCGCCGCCACCAATGCCTTCCGTGCACCCTAACTGGGCACGGGGCCCCCAGCTCCTCATCTAACGTCCCTGGGCTCTTTGTAAGAAAGAGGAAATCCAAATTGCACTTTCATTGGATCCCTGTGTGTCTGCATCAGCTGTCAGAGGCTGCCTCATCCCAGCTTGGAAGTGCTGGTGCCTGAATCGTCTGCTGCTCTTAACCCCCTTTCCTCATGGATGCGGGCTGTTCCAGTTTGTGCTGGTCCCCTGCCCTCAGGGGGCTAGGGAAGGAGTGGGGATGGGCGGTGCTGTGGCCAAGCCCAGCACTTCTCCTCACCCTCTCTTCCAGCACTGGGAGCCTCCTCCACACATGTGATGGGGACTGAAGCAGCTGCTCGCCTTCCCTGCGCTCTCCTGGTGACCCCTGGCCCATGGAGGGTTCTGCCTGTGCCCAGGCCCAGGGCGTGTCTGGGGGGCCAGCTCTTCCCTTTTTCGGGGGGGACACCTTTGGTTCTCTTCCCCCAGGGCTTGCTCTGGCCTCAGGATGCTGAGCTGGGAGGCAGCCCCCTTCCCCACCCTCTCCCCATCCTCTGCCTCTCCCCTTTGCTGAGCTGAGCACCCTCCAGATGTGAAGCTAATGAGAGCAGAGCCAGGGCAGGTACTGGTGGCACTGGTGCTGCTGGTGGGGATTCCTGCCTTGAGCCTGTGTGTGCCCATCACAGTGGTCTGGGACTGGGCATGCTGGGCTCCTAGGAAAGGCTCTGGGTGCAGGGGTGCACGGCCTCTCCCTTCCTCCTCTTTGCTTCCTTGGGGCCAGTATCCCCCACCCCCCATGCTCATCCCTGAGCCCGCTTCTCCCCAGGGGGCTGAGCCCACCCCTCTGCCCAGCACCTTCCCTCTGTCCCTGCTCCCCCCTGTCCCCCTGTCTGGCAGGTTGGGGGCTGCCTGGACATGGGTCTCATGAGTTTTGCTTTGCCTCATCGCTCCTGGGTTTGTTCCTGCTGCTCCTGGGCTGGCGAAGAGGGGTCGTGCCTTCATCCTTGGGGACCAGTGCCTGTGGTGGGTCCCCAGTACCCCCCAGCTCTGCCCCCAGTACCCCCAGCTCTGCCCTCTGGTGTGGGGCTGTTCGGGTTGAGCCCTGGGTATCCTGTGCCCCACGCCGAGCCGCCTTCGGGTTTTATTTAAGGAATAAAAGAAGTTTCACTCTGAGCCTCCGGCGTCTCCTTGTGCTGCGGGAGGAAGCGGCGGGGCCGGTACCGCAATTCTCCCCCGGGGGGGGGGGAAAAGGCAAGGCAGGGCAGGACTACAGCTCCCAGCGTGCCCCGGTGGGGGGCGGCCCCGATGCGGGCGCGGCCGGAGCTGCCGTCGGGGTGCGGACAGCGGCGGGAGCATCCCCGGGAGCTGCCCCCCACCCCCGCCCCTCTTCCCCCACTCCACCCCCCCCCCTACCTCCCCCCCCCCCCCTCCTCACCCTGCGCCCGCTCCGCCTCCTGCAGCAGCCGCGGGCGCGGCCACCGGGCTGCGGCCCCCGCCGCACCGGCCCCGGTGGAGTTGAGGGGTGTGTTGGGGGGGAGGCATCCCGGAGGCCGCCGCCGGGGCTCGGCGGAGAGGGGATGCTCGGCCGCCTTCCGCGCAGCATCCCGCCTCCCGGGCGTCCCCGCCGCCAGCCGCTCCGTGCGGGGCCGGGGCTGGAGGGCGCGGGGTGGCGACCCCGCCGGTAACCCCCCCCCCATCCTCCCCTCCCACGCCGCTACCGGCCCCGGCCCGTGCCGAGGACTCTCTTGCCGCCGGCGGAGGATGCTCCCGGGCGGCGGCCGGACCCTCTCCCGCTGCCCGGCCCGCGGCTCCCGTCTCCCGGCTCTGCCCCGGGGGTCGGCGACCTGGCCCGGCTGTCGCGTCCCGGGCGGCGGTTCTCGGCCTCCGCAGGGCGGTATGATCCCCCGGCGGGGGCCCGGCGCTCCAAGGACAGCGAGAGAGGAGGAGGAGGAAGCTCCGGGGCCGCGCTCTGCCTCCGGCCGGGAGCTTTAGGCCGGCTCTCCGGCCGTGATGCGCGGGTACCGGTGACACTGGTCCTGTTCCCAGGACGCCCCGCGGAGCCTTTGCCGGTCCCGGGTCCTGCGTGGCCGTGGGCGCTGCCCCGGGGGGCAGGGAAGAGCCGCCGTCAGCATCCTCCGGGAGGAGGAAGGTGGAGCCCGGCCCGTTCCCGCAGAGCGTCCGTTCCTGCTTCCCCCGGGCCGGCCCGGTGCTGGCTCGGTGCCGTCGGTTGCCCCGGGGTTCTGGGGCCGGTTATCCCAGTTCCCAGCCCGGGGTGACCATGCCCTCCCCCAGCGACTCCAGCCGCTCGCTGACCGGCCGCACATCCCGCAGCCTCACCCACCTCCGCGTCCAGCGGACCTGGCTGCAGATCCTGCTGGTGCTGGGCTTCATCCAAGTGATCCTGGGAGTCCTTATTGTCACCTTCAGCCTGGTAGCGGCCACCATCACGCCTTCTGCCAAGATCCGCCACTCCTGTCCATCCTGGGCCGGCTTCTCCGTGAGTCTGGGATAGGGGGGGGTGGGCTAACACATGGAGGGGGTCCAGCACAAGGCCTGTTCTGCCACATCCATCCGACTCCCTAGACGCTGAATTTGTCACTGGTCCCAAGGGAGAGAGTGGCCCCGCTGCTCCCCCACCCTTTGCCTGTGGCTGCCGCGGTGCATTGTGGGAGAATCCTGGGCATTCCCCCAGGGTGACTCTGTGAGGGACAGGGACCCCCGGAGCAGGGAGGGGGGGGTTTGGGGAGGGAATGTGGGAGGGCTAAGTGGGGTACACATCTGAGGTCACCCATGAGCAGGGTTGTGCAGCTTGTGAGCAGGGAGAGACACCCAGGGTGCTGCAGCAGCAACGGGGCAGGGGACCCGGCGGCAGGATGCTTGGCACACACAGGGCAAGGGCAGGACCCTGGCAGGTCTGGGGTCCCCAGCAGTGACCCAGTGACACAGGTCCTGGCCCAGGCTCGCAGCCTGCACAGAGCTGCCTGCAGTCCCCAAGCTCTCCGGTGCCCTGAATCAGCAGTTTCTCCGGGCTTGCGGCGCCGAGGCTGCTCCCAGGCCAGCTGTGGGGGATGGGGGGGTGCTCTGCTCAAGGGTGGGAGTTGCTCTGGGCCCCACTGCCTGGCAAAGACCCCTCCCCATCCTCACTCCTGGGCTTGTGCATCTGCAGCTGGCACTGTCCGGGCTTGTCGGCATCGTCTCCTGGAAGCGGCCGCTCACGCTGGTGGTAGGTGATGGAGGGGGCCCCTTCGCTGATGGGTGTCCAGGATGGGGAGGGTGGTGCTGGGGGGAAGAGGGAGGGGAGCACCTAGTAGCCCCACACGCCCCTAAGCATACAGCCACACGTGTTGGCTCCATGCTCTGCATCCCTGCCCAGCTGGCAGACCCCCTCCTCCCACCACAGGTCACCTTCTTCACCCTGCTCTCAGTGCTGGGCATCATGCTGAGCCTCGCTGGGTCCATCCTGTCCTGCCAGAATGCACAGCTGGTCAAGTCCCTGGAGGCCTGCGAGAGGGTGAGGCTGGGGGGGAAGATGCCCCAGTGGCCCCACGCACCGGGGCAGACGAGCACAGCCCGGCCCTGGCTCACAGGGCTCTGGGGATGTGAGTGGTGCGTGGGTGGCAGGATGTGCTGGTGGCTCTCGGTGGGGAGCAGGGCACCCAGAGGTCCCTCAGCGCTGCTCTGTGTCCCTAGGAGAAGGACTCATGTGTCTGCTGCCAGGCCCGCTTGGCCCCCCCACCTGCCTCCTGCAGCCAGCAGAGTGAGATGCTGACCATGTTCCCCAACCCCGACTGCTGGAGCATCCGCGTGGCGCTCAAGGTGGGGGGGACTGGGAAGGTGGGGAACCAGGTCAAGGTGATGGAGTGAGGGGGTGTGGGGAGGGGGGGGGGGAGGGAAAGGGTTCCCTGGGGAGCATCTGTGCACCCCACCATGTTCTGTGGGTGTCCGCAGCTCACCCTGCTCCTCCCCAGGATCTCCTCTTCAGCGTCTGCGGCTTAACCGTCTTCTCCACCATCATCTGCACGCTCTCTGCTGTCGTCTGCTGCATCCAGATCTTCTCCCTCGACATCGTCCACGTGGTGAGTCCCAGCCCTGGCCCAGGAGCAGCACTCTCAGGCTGGGGGTGGGTCACAGGGCACCAGGGCAGGACTTGGCCCTAACTGGAGCAGATGAAGGCCCAGGACATGTGTCCATCAATGGATCTCCAGACAAGGGGTCCCAGCTCTTCTTCTTCCCCCCTCCCTGCAGCTGGTCCCCCAGCGCTCAAGCTCTGTGACCCTGGAATGCACGTCCCCCCCTGACACCTTTCTGCAGAGCATGATGGACTTTGAAGAATTCGTGCCCCCGGTGCCACCCCCCCCCTACTACCCACCTGAGTACACCTGCAGCTCCGAGACCGATGCACAGAGGTACCTGGCTGGGTGCAAGGCTGGTGGAGCCCCCTCCCCCCAAAAAAAAGGGTAGGGGGGACCCATTAGCCCCTGAGCAGGGCTTGTCCCCAAGGATGTGGCTTTTCTGCTGTTGCCTCCTCAGCATCACCTACAACGGGTCCATGGACAGCCCTGTGCCCCTCTACCCAACCGACTTCCCCCCTTCCTACGAGACTGTGATGGGGCTGCGGGGAGACAGCCAGGTGGGGTGCCAGGGGCTGTGGGCAGGGGGTTGCCAGGCAGGGCTGGGGTCTGTCAGTGCCTTGACTGTGCCATCCCATAGGCCACCCTGTTCGACTCACAGCTGACAGACGCCTCACACGCCTGCACCTGCGACCGCGTCCCCTCCATCGTGCTCAGCGGGGAAGGTGAGCGTGCCCCATCCACGTGCCAGCAGGATGGGAGAGGGTTCAGGGGGGCAACCAGCTGCTCCCAAATGCTCTTCACCCACCCTGGCTCCGCTCCTCACAGTGTCCATGGACAGCGGGTCCCTCATCATGTCTGAGATCATGGACATCCCCGGGGACAGCAGCCCCTCGGAGGACTCGTGCCTCCTGGAGCTGCAGGGTTCCATGCGCTCCGTCGACTACGTCCTCTTCCGCTCCATCCAGCGCAGCCGTGCTGACTATTGCCTGAGCGTGGACTGCATGCAGTGCAGCCACCACGCACGCAGCCCCACGCTGGGTCTGCAGGGGCCCTTTGAGGAGACCCCCCAGCCCCGGGTGCGGGGGGAACGCTCCTACTCCTGCTCCACGGCAGAGCCTGGCCACGACGGCATCTTGGTTGGAGGAGCTGTCACCCACAGCTGCAATCGCCTGGAAGGGCTGGCCCGCTGCATGGGGCCCTGCTTCCCCGAGGTGCGGCTCAAGGAGAAGGGCTCGCTGCAGGGGCGCGGCGATGGGCGCGTGGCCGGATCCGGCACCGGGCGGCTCTACCAGCCACGGCGTAACAGTGAGACCTCCTGCCCCTCGTCACCCGCTCCGGGGCTCGGCCAGCGCCCGCTCGTGAGGTCACACAGTGACCCTGGTGTCCTGACGGTCGGTCGTGCTGGTAGGTGGCAATGGCTGTGGGTGCTGGATGGTGCCGCGGGGTTTCGGCTGGGTTTGTGTGCAGCTGGGTGGGATGAGAGGCAGCCTGAGGCTGTGCTGGGGGAATGGGGGGAGCAGGCTGGGAGGCAGAGGGGTGCCAGGGCAGGGAGGGGATGTGAGGGGCTGCCAAAGCCTGAGCACGCTCTCCCCCACTCCCAGCAGATTTCAGGGAAGTACTCTATACCAAAGCACTGGAGGACAACGCGTCCGACTCCTCCGCGGATACAGGTCAGGGCACGGATGCACCGGGATGCACAGGAGGGAGGGGGGAACAGCTGCTGCACTGGCTGGGGGGCCGCCTCACCCCACTGGGGCTGGGTGCGATGGAGACCCACGGTGGTGCTGGCTCCCACTGGCTGGGGAAGGGAGATGGTGGGACCCCCCGGGGGGTGGTAAGACGGGGTCCCACCGGGAGCGGTGTTTCAGCAGGGCTGTGCTCAGAGGCCTGCCTGCTCCGCCGTTCGCACTGTGAGTCCCCCCCGCTGCTCCGGGCCAGCTCGGTTGGGAAGAACAAGGTGCTGCCCTCCAAGAAGGTGACGCAGCAGCTATCCAAAACGACGACCCGTTCGCTGGGGGACCTCAAGGTCTGCCGGGGAACCCGTGGGCTGGTGGCCAGGTTCCTGCAGAGACCCAAGCGCATCCCAGCAGCCGGCATGGAGGTGCCGGGGCACAGCTCCCAAGGGCACAAGCAGGTGAGCTCCAGAAGCCACAGCAGGATGGGGGCAGCTCCTCTTTCTCCATACTCTTTCCCTCCCTCCTGTCCATCCGTTTTCCGTCCCGGAATCCCCATTCTGCCCCTTCCATGGTCTTCATGGTGCCCCACAGTGCCAGCACCATCCTTGCCCAGCCCCCTCCCTGCAGCCCCACTGAAGCTGTGAGTGGGGAAAGAATCGCGTGTGTCACAACAGCTTCAGCTTTGCCCCTGAGTCACCGGAGCCTGGAGACAGTCGCTGGGATGTCCCAGCCTCGGTTTACGGGACACTGGAGACCTTGCGCAGCCCGAGAGGCCCTGATGGGAACAAGCCTGTCCTTAATGACAGCGTGACACACGCCTCCGCCATCGCGCCTCTGTCATCCCTCACCGCCCCTGCTGTCATCCCTTGTCACCCTGGGCGTCCCATGGAAAGAAGGGTGTGTGTGTGGGGATGAGCATAGGGTGCAGCCTGTCCCCGTGGGGGGTTGCAGGTTCCCTGGAGTGCCTGGCCCGGAGCAGAGCGGCCCCATGAAGGCATCCACCTGCGGAGCTGCGGGGACCTGAGCTCCACGTCGTCCCTGCGCCGACTCCTGTCCGCTCGCCGGCTGGAGCGCAGCCGCCCGCGGAGCCTCAGCGGGACCTGCAAGGAGAGCAGCCTCTGATGGGGCAACCCCGGCCCATGGCACAGCCTCAGCATGGACCCTTCCCGGTGCCACAGCATGGAGAATTCGGGAGGGGGGGGGGAAGAGAGGAGATCACACTCTGGGCCAGGTCCCTTGGACATCGCTTGGACATTGCTGCTGTGCTGGCGGGGCTGGGTCCTGCGCCGCTGCCCTGGGGTCTTGACTGGGGCAAGGTGGGGGGCTGGTCCCCTGGGGTGTGCTGGGCAGCTGAGACAGGCCTGCCTGACCCCTGGCCTGGCCCTGGCCCAGCCCTGCCTGGTCCCTGTCCCTGTGCTGGCTGTGCCCGTCCTCAGCCCTGTCCCCACGCCAGCCGTGCCTGTCCCCTGGGATGGCCATACCTGCCCCCACACTGGCTGTACCTGTCCCCTGTCCCTGTGCCAGCTGTGCCTGTCCCCTGGCTGTCCCCTGCCCTATGTCCTGGCCTGTGCTGGCTGTGCCTGTCCCCGGGGGGTGGCCGTGACTGTCCCCTGGCCTTGTCCCCATGCCAGTCCCTCAGGGTGGCTGTGCCTGTCCCTATGCCAGCCCTGCCTGTCCCCGGGGCTGGCTGCACCTGTCCCCATGCCAGTCCCTCAGGGTGGCTGTGCCTGTCCCTATGCCAGCCCTGCCTGTCCCTAGGGATAGCTGTGCCCATCCCCTGGTCTTGTCCTCATGCCAGACCCTCGGGATGGCCCTGCCTGTCCCTAGGGATGGCCATGCCTGTCCCCTGCCCTATGCCTGTGCTGACTGTGCCTGTCCCTGGGGATGGCTGTGCCCATCCCCTGGCCTGTCCCCATGCCCGCCCTGCCCATCCCCTGGCATGTCCCATGCCAATCCCTAGGGATGGCCGTGCCTGCCCCACCCCGTGCCAGCCGTGCCTGTCCCCACACCGGCCGTGCCTGTCCCCTGCCCGGTCCCCGGACCCTCGCGCTGGCCGTGCCCCCCACCCCCCCCCGCCCGGGGTCCCCCCCGTTGCGGGGCTGAGGCCCCCGGTGCCCGCAGCCGCGCTGCCCCTCGCTGGACACTGAATAAAGGTGATCGCCGCCCTCCCGGGGCCGTGGGGCCGGTGGCGACGGGGGAACCGGGGATGGGGGAGGGGAGGGGGAGGGGGAGGGTCAGCTGACCGGTCACGTGAACAACGGGGGCGGCTCCGCCGGTACCGGCGCAGGTCACGGGGGAAGCGGAGCCGGGGTGGTGACCGGGGTCACCCCCGGGGCTGAGGAGACGGGGGATGGGGTGTGGGGGGGAGGGATGGTGAGGGGTCCCATCGCCGTGCGCCGGTCCCGGTCCCGGCGCGGGGGTTGGGCCGGACCCGCACTCGTTCTTATCCAACCGGGGCTCGACCCGCCCAGCGCCGGGTCTGCACCGGCGCCCCGGGCGTGGGCGGGACGGGAAGCAAAGCCCGGGCGCCCTTAAAGGCGAGGGCGGCAGCGGGCCCGGGGCTGCCGGGGGAGCCGGGGTACCGAGAGCGGCTGGGACCGGGGCGGGGCGGCTCCTACCGGGAACAGCTCCGAGTACAGCCGGGACCGCACCGGGGGTAACACCGGGAGCAGCTCCGCTGGGACCGGCTCAGGGAGGCCACCGGGACCGGCTGGGGGCGGACGGGATACAGGGGCCGGCTCGGGAAGGGGGGGGACACCGGGGCCAGCTCCGGGTGCCTCCGGGAGTTCACCACCGGACCCAGCTTCGGGTGCCGCTGGGACCAGCTCCGGGGAGGCCACCGGGACCGGCGGCTTCGACGGAGCTGCCGCTCAGCGGCCCCAAGGCGCGGGGGGGCCATGGGGGGTACTGGTACCCTCGGCTGGCTGATGATGATGGTGCTGATAGTGCTGCGGGCTGTGTCCTGGGCTGCAGGTGAGTGGGGGGCCGAGGGGGAGCTGGGGTGCGGGGTGTGGGGGAGATCTGGGAAGGGGAGTCCGGGGGGAGCTGGGATGTAGGGGGATCTGGGGTGGGGAGCCTGGGGGGAGCTGGGATGTAGGGGGATCTGGGGTGAGGAGCCTGGGGGGAGCTGGGATGTAGGGGGATCTGGGGTGGGGAGCCCGGGGGAGCTGGGATGTAGGGGGATCTGGGGTGGGGAGCCCGGGGGAGCTGGGATGTAGGGGGATCTGGGGTGGGGAGCCCGGGGGAGCTGGGATGTAGGGGGATCTGGGGTGGGGAGCCCGGGGGAGCTGGGATGTAGGGGGATCTGGGGTGGGGAGCCCGGGGGAGCTGGGATGTAGGGGGATCTGGGGTGGGGAGCCTGGGGGAGCTGGGATGTAGGGGGAGCTGGGGTGGGGAGCCCGGGGGAGCTGGGATGTAGGGGGATCTGGGGTGGGGAGCCTGGGGGGAGCTGGGGTTAGGGGGAGCTGGGGTTAGGAGTCTAGGGGGAGCGGTGGGGTGGGGGGGGTATCTGGAGTGGGGAGCCTAGGGGGAGCTGGGATGTAGTGGGATCTGAGGTGAGGAGCCCGGGGGGAGCTGGGGTCGGGGGGGAGCTGGGGTGAGGAGTGTGGGGCAGAAGCAGCACCCTATGGGGGGCAGGGGAGCTCTGTCAGGGATGCATCCCCAAGCTGGTGGCTACCCCTCGCTTGCCCGTGCCCCCCCAGGCGCCCGGCCCTGCAGCCCCAAGTACTTTGGCCGCGATGCCATGGTGTGTGTCTGCAACGCCACGTACTGCGACACGCTGGACCCGCTGGTCCTGCCAGCCCCTGGAACCTACGTCAAG
The DNA here is from genome assembly GCA_022605575.1 of Laterallus jamaicensis coturniculus. Taxonomy (NCBI): domain Eukaryota; kingdom Metazoa; phylum Chordata; class Aves; order Gruiformes; family Rallidae; genus Laterallus; species Laterallus jamaicensis. Next base: position 1,010,107 of record JAKCOX010000085.1, read on the forward strand.
TATGAGAGCAGCAAGGCTGGCAAACGGCTGGAGCGCAGCCAGGGGAGCTTCCAGCGCAGCCTGCACGCCCCAGGTACCTGCTGTGGCTGGGGGAGATGGGCCAGACCCTGCCTGTGCCCTGCCATCACCCCCATGTCCCTCCCCGCAGACCTCGTCCTCACCCTGGACACGGCGCAGCGGTACCAGAAGGTGAAGGGTTTTGGTGGCTCCATCACCGATGCGGCTGCCATCAACATCCTCTCCCTGCCAGCAGCAGCCCAGGAGCACCTGCTCCGCTCCTACTTCTCTGAGGAAGGTGAGAACACTGGGGAGGATGGGGAAGGGTGGTGATTGGAGACTCTGTCGGGGTCTGCAGGGCTTGGGGACCTCCCGTCCCACCCCGCTGTGCCTGGCAGGGCTGGAGTACAACCTCATCCGGCTCCCCATGGCCAGCTGTGACTTCTCCCTCCATGCCTACACCTACGACGACGTTCCCTTCGACTATGAGCTTGCCCACTTCAGCCTGCGAGACGAGGACACGAAGCTGAAGGCAAGTGGTGGGCTGGGCTGGGGGACCACGTGTGGGGAGGCTGGGGAAGGGCAGGGGGGCTCAGCTTTGGTCCTCCATCCCTTCATCCTGCAGATCCCCCTCCTGCACCGAGCCTTGGCCATGAGCAAACAGCCGCTGTCGCTTTACGCCAGCCCCTGGACCTCCCCAACCTGGATGAAGACCAGTGAGGCCTTTGTGGGGAAGGGGACACTGAAGGGGCAGGCAGGGGACAAGTACCACAAGACCTGGGCCAACTACTTCATACGGTAAGGAGGACCTGGGGTGAAGGGATGGTGGAGATACCAGGGGCATCCTCAGCGGTAGTGCTGGGGAGACACCCCCCCTCCCCACAGCTCACTGACCATCCCACTCTCCCTGCCCCCAGGTTCCTGGATGAATACGCCAAGCACAACGTGACCTTCTGGGCAGTGACAGCAGAGAACGAGCCCTCAGCTGGCTTGATCAACAATTACCCCTTCCAGTGCCTGGGCTTCACAGCGGAGCAGCAGCGGGACTTCATCGCGCGGGACCTGGGCCCTGCCTTGGCCAACAGCTCCCACCACAACGTCCAGCTCATCATCCTGGATGACAACCGGCTCCACCTCCCACACTGGGCCAAAGTGGTGAGTGTGGGGGGAGGGTGTGCAGAGCCCCCGTCCTGCTGGTGCAGCACATCCCCCTCCCCCCCCTCAACAAGCCCTGCGAAGGGCTCAGCTGCTCTGTCCCCCCTCCCCACCCCAGGGGCTGGGATGCTGGTGCTCTGTCCCATGGAGATGTAGTGATGGTCCAATTTCCTCCCTTCCAGGTGCTGGAGAATGAAGAGGCAGCTCGCTATGTCCACGGCATCGGCATCCACTGGTACCTGGACTTCATTGGCCCCATAAAAGACACGGTGGTGCCCACTCATGAGCTCTTCCCCAACTACTTCATCCTGGCCACTGAGGCGTGCATCGGGGCTCACTTCTGGGAGAGGGATGTGATCCTGGGCTGCTGGGAGCGGGGGAACCAGTACAGCCACAGCATCCTGACGGTGAGGCTGCCCTGCCTTGTCCCATGCAGTGGGTTCCCAGAGGGACCCCTCCACTCCTGTGGGCACCTAGCCCCTTGGGCAGAGACCTGAGCCCTTCTCTTGCAGAACCTGAACCACTTTGTAGCTGGCTGGACCGACTGGAACCTAGCCCTGGATCTGGAGGGGGGTCCCAACTGGGTGAAGAACTACGTGGACAGCCCCATCATTGTGGACAGCAGTGAAGGCATCTTCTACAAGCAGCCCATGTTCTACCATATGGGGCACTTCAGGTGGGTCAGGGCCCCCCAAAATTCCCTCAGCTACTGGGTTCTGGCTCCAGGATTGTGGTAGCAGCACAGTGGGAGGGGAATGGGGTCGGTTTACTGGGAGAGGAGCTTCTCTGGGGTCTGACTCCCCTTCCTGGGCTCCCTTCTTGACTGTGCAGCAAGTTCATCCCTGAGGGCTCCCAGCGTGTGGGGCTCATGGCCTCCAAGGAGTCCAAGAAGACAGAGCTGGAGTACACAGCGTTCCTGCGCCCCGACGGCGCCGTGGCGGTAGTGGTTCTGAACCGGTGAGTGTGGGGACCCCCCCCCCACCCTGCTTCCTCGTGCTGGAGACCTGCTGTAGGCCTGACTCCACTGCTCCCTGTCCCCCAGGTCCCCGCAGAACATCACCTTTGGGCTGGCTGACACTGTGGGCCTCATCTCTGCCATGGCTCCAGCCAGCTCCATCCAGACCTACCTGTGGCGGCGGCAGTGACAGGATTTGGGGTGCCCATGGCTGGCCAGGGGCTGGACTGAGCTGGGCTGGGAGCGCAGCCCTGGAGCGTGGAGGAGGAGGAGGAGAAGGGGGGAGTCGCTTGCTGGCTGCACTGTGCCAGAGCCGAGCCCTGCGCCCACACACGAGGGCTGGGGGCAGCAGTGCCCCCTCGGCGTTCAGGCCCCGTAGGCCGCGGCTGCTGTTTGCTGCTGCTCTGACATTAAACGCTGCCACTGCCTCTGCCTGGGGCTGGAAGAGAAACATCCTGGTCCCTCCCCTGCTCCTGGGTGCTGTGACTGGGTGTCTCCCGTGCATGGAGCCCATGGGAGTCCCGTGAGTGGAGCTGCTGGAGCCTGGCGTGGAGGCTGCTCTCCTGCCTCCCCCAGCTGCTCCCCCAGACTCCCAGGGGAGGTTTATCCTGCTGGGATGGGGCTCCAGGCTGCTCCTAGTTCCCAAGACATGGTGTCTGGATGGGGGTGGGTGGGCTCAGCCTGGTTCTCCTCCACTTGCCCTTGCAGGAGCTGGCAAGCAGCTTTCCCTGTGTGAGGATGCTCCAGAGCAGGTGTAGGGATGGAGCCTCCCTGCCTGGGTGAAAGCTCAGAGCAGGGATCACAGCCCAGCTTCAGCTCTCCCAGCCTTTCCCACTGCCATGGAGCCCCTCACTGGGCTTGGGGGTACATTGGGGTTGCATCCAGTGTGTTCCCCAAGGTCAGGACTGGTGATATGGAGCTGGCTCTAGGAGCATCCCAGCACGGTGGGTTCTGGGGCTGGATGGGGCTGGGGTTCCCTGGGGAGAGGAGACAGGGCAGCAGAGTCCCCACTGATGCTGCTATGCCTAGGAGGACCCTGAGGTCCATCAGGGTCTTGGCACCCAGTGTGGAGTTGGGGCAGCTTGAGCAAGTGGGTGCAGGGCTGGGAGTGGGTGCTGAGCACAGGCACACCCAGGAAGGAGGAAGGGAGGGAGCCTGGGGTGCGTGCGGATGGGGAATTACAGCAGGGAGAGGAAGGGAGGCTGGGTCAGGGGGTTGAGGCAGGTGCCATGACAGGGGTTGTGACAGCCCCAGCGCTGCGTGGGCTGGGCACAGCAGCAAGTGTGTGACAGGGTCACTCTGGGATGCTGGCATGTCCTGTGTCATCGTGATGCTGCTCTGGGGTGCAACACCTGGGAGGGGGTGGGGGGGCAGCTGGCTGTGCCAAGGGGCAGGGGCAGCCTGAAGGGATGAGGAGGAAAGGATGTAAACCAAATCTGGGCAGGGGGAGAGGGGCTGGGAGGCAGAAATCCTTCCTAGGGAGAGGGAAGGCCCTGGCACAGGGTGCCCAGAGAAGCTGGGGGCTGCCCCTGGATCCCTGGCAGGGCTCAAGGCCGGGTTGGATGGGGCTGGGGGCACGCTGGGCTGGTGGGGGGTGTCCATGCCTGTGGCAGGGGGTGGTCTGAGGGTTTGGTTCCCACACAAACCAGTCTCTGCTCCTGGCCTGAGGCTGTACGTGTGTGTCCACAAGAGGGAAATGTTTCTCCAGGATTACCAGGCAACGTGGGTCTGGCATCCTGTCCCTGGGCCAGCTGTGGGACTGTTCTTCTGCCTGTTGCCTCTTCCCTGGCTCTCACCAGCTCCCTTTGACACGGTACTGGTCCCAGTACTAGAAGGCAATGTCCCTGTGCTGACCCCCCTCTTCCCCTCCCCAGACACACATTCTTGTCCCTGTGCTCTCCTTGGCCCCACAGCACTAATGAGCTCCAGGTTAATTGGTGAGAGGGGAAATCCCAACATCCTCAGCTCATTACCTTCTGGGCCAAGCCTTGGGTCATTTTTGGGGTGCACACCAGCTGGGGGTAGGAGGATGGCACCCCCAAACACCACCCCTACCCCCCCCCCCGGTCCCCAACCACCTGGCCTGGAACCAGTGACCACCAGCAAGGATGTGGCATCATCCCAGTGCTCAGGACCAAGGTCTGCCTGCCTGGCAGGGTCTCAGAGTGGGAGATGCTCATGGCTCCTGCTTGGGTACCAATGAGCAGGGTAGGTTGTGGGGTTGTTTTTAGGGGGGTGGTGTTGTGATCCCCATAAAGGCGGCTCAGCCTTGGCTCAGTGTTCCCAGATTCCTCCTATCTGTGGGATGAAATTCCCCCTGAGGCTCCTCCATGGGAAACTGGGTGCGCTGGGAGCGGCCGCGAGCAGCGGCTCCGCGGAGGATTTGGTGGGGCTGCCCTGCACCTCCCGTGCCACCCGCTCTGCACCCAGGTGTTGCCCTTCCCCTGGGTCTCACTTTTCCTGCTCAGCAGGAAGCTCTTATCAGCTGCTCCTGATAGGGATGAGCTCCAGCAGCCTCCGCTGTGTTTGTGTTCCTGAGGTAGGGACATCCCCCCCCCCCCCAATCCCCCCCAAACCAGCTGTGGGGACCCCAACTAACTGTGGGGACCCCTAACCAGCCATGGGGATGCCAGATGGCTGTGGGGCTGTGGCCAGGTGTGGATCAGGTAGAGCTGAATCCTAAAATGGGGAGGGAAATGGTACTTGGTGCATCCTGGGGGGGGGGGGGGGGGGGCTGGCAGCAGGCCAGGAGCCTGTAGGGCATCAGGGGCCAAGCTATTAACCTCTTCCCAAAATTGGGGTTATTAGCCTGGGCGGAGCGCCCAGTTTGACACCTTAGTCACAGCTTGGAGGTGGGAGACCCATAGGACAGAGGGACAGGAGCTCCCTTCCGGGGTGGCCTGTTTGCCCCATGAGTTGGAACTGGAGTGGGGAGGGGAGGGGGAGAGGTGTCTGACCCCATCTGACCCTTCCCAGGGTGGCAGCTGGCCCTGGTGCCCCACGGCTCAGCCCTGTGTGGAGGTGGAGGTACAGGCTCGGGGGTGGCAGTGCTGGAGGGTAGAAGGGACTTTGATTGATTGAATTGCCCCACAGTAGGACCTGATCTGCCAGGAAAGGAGAAAATTAGTCACAAAGCTGCTCCACCCAGAGCCAGAGAGCTAACGGGGAGGTTCAACCCTGCAGAGGGGAGCCCCGAGTCCCAGCGTGGTGTGGGGGGAGTGGGGGGATGCTCCGGGGCAGGAGGGGAGCTGCCCAGTCTCTGTGCCCTGTTCCCCTGTGGAGAGATGGTAAGAGCATCCCAAAAGGTGATGGGTGCATGCATGGGACCAGGCTGGGTGAGGTGAGTGGGGCTCAGTGGTGATCACCCACTGCTCCCAGTTCAGGGTCTGGCTCACAGGTTATTGCCAGCGGCCAGAGCATGGCTGTGCTTGTGCTGGAGCTATGGCACTCGGCAGCTTGCTCTAGAACCTTCCGTGGGCCACACAGAGGTGGGGTGAGTGATCCCCAAGGCATGGCGATGACCCTGGCTCCATCTAGCAGGTCCTGTCACCACACAGCCTCCTTCACCATCGTCACCTGGGGGGTCCCAGACCCTCCCCATGGGGGGTGCACAGCTCTTGGCACAGACTAGGGGTACCCAAGAGCCATCCCATGGCCTCTGCTGCAGGGATTCATCCAGACCCTGCTGATGGAAGCAAGCAGCCAGCTCTCTGCTCCGGGCGTTGCGCTCGTGGCTGCGCTGTGCCGCATGTCCCCGCGCTGGTTGGGCCTTTGGCACGGCTGGTGTGGTGTCCCCAGGTCCCCTCACTGCTGGCACAGCGCACGGCAGCGGGAGGTAGGGTGGTGGGAGGACAGACCTGGTGCTCCCCAGCTCCAGCCCCAGGGCAGGGAGACATCCCCACCAGCCAGGTCTGGGGCCAGCAGTAGGGTGGGTACAGGCCAGGAGGAGAGCGAGGAGGAGCTGTGGGGGTGGGAGAGGGTGTGCTGCAGAGGGAGGTCTCCAGTGGCTCTAGGTAAAGGTGAGGTGAGGAGGCTGGAGCTGCCTGGAGGAGGAAGAGGAGGGGGAAGGCTGGCGGCAGCGCAGGTCGGGCAGCAGCTGGGTTGGAGGCAGGTGGGCTGTGGGTTCCTGGGAGCCATGGACCCACCTCACCTCCCTGCAAGGCGAGGGTCTCCATGGGGAGGGCACAACCTGCACTGGGAGCTCCCCAGAAGCAGGAGGAGGAGGAGAAGGAAGAGGAGCAGAGGAGACAGCACGGAGCCAGCTGGCGAGAAGACGCAGCCGCCTCACCCACCTTGGCTGAGGGTACCCCAGTTCCCAGGCTCTGCCCCCCATCACCTGCTGGAGCTGGAGGGACATGGAGGAGCTGTGGAGACTGCAAGGGTCCCAGGCTGGTGGCAGCTGCTGCTGCTGCTGCTGCAGGCGTTGCCCTGGGCTGCAGGTGAGCGCAGGGATGCTGCGGGGACAGCAACATGGCTGGGGCAGGGGGGTGGTGATGGGATCCATGGGGCAGGGCCAGGACCCCCAGGGACTGAACGGGAGCTGGGGGAGATGATGTGTTGCCCAGCTGGCAGCTGACCCCAGCCTGCCTGTGCCCCCCCAGGCGCCCGGCCGTGCAGCCCCAAGTACTTTGGCCGCGATGCCATGGTGTGTGTCTGCAACGCCACGTACTGCGACACGCTGGACCCGCTGGTCCTGCCAGCCCCTGGAACCTACATCAAGTATGAGAGCAGCAAGGCTGGCAAGCGGCTGGAGCGCAGCCAAGGGAGCTTCCAGCGCAGCCTGCACGCCCCAGGTACCCGTGGAGGCCGTGGGTGAGCCTGGGACCCCCCCTGGGTGCTGTGAGCTGAGCCAGGCCATCCCTCACAGGGCTGCTGCTGACGCTCAACGTGTCGGCGCTGTACCAGCGTGTGAAGGGCTTCGGTGGGTCCCTCTCAGATGCTGCAGCTCTGAACATCCTGGCGCTGTCGCAGTCGGCCCAGGACAACCTGCTGAGCTCCTACTTCTCCGAGAGCGGTGAGGAACGTGGGTGCTGCTTGCAGGGTGGCTTCAGCCATTCTTGCTGCAGGGGCACCCATCGCTCTGGTGCCCAGTTCTGGTCTTACCTGATGCTTTTCCCACTCACCAGGGATTGAGTACAACCTCCTCCGGCTCCCCATGGCTTGCAGCGACTTCTCCGTGCGCCCCTACAGCTACGACGATGTCCCCCACGACTATGAGCTGAAGCACTTCAAGCTGGCAGAGGAGGATGTGAAGATGAAGGTGCGGGGGGGGGAAGGGATGAAGCTTTCAGAGCCTTTCCCCTCTCCTGCTGAGCTCTGTGGGGGATGAGACCCCCAGTGACCAAGTGCTGCTGAGCCCTGCACAGTGGCAGGGTGTGTGGGGACAGGCAGTGGGAGCCAGCACCTCTTCCAGGGCACGTCCCAGCGCATCCCAGCTGGTGCTGGCAGGGCCATGGAGATGGGGCACGGTGCCATGGGGTGGTGCTCACAGGCTGCCATTTCTTGGGGAGGTTCTCTGAGCGTTCTTGGCTTTGGGGGGGCTGCAGCTGGAGCCAAGCCAGACCCTCCAATCCCCCTGGTTCTCTCCTGCAGATCCCACTCCTGCACCGAGCCTCGGCCATGAGCAAGCAGCCGCTGTCGCTCTACGCCAGCCCCTGGACCTCACCGGCTTGGATGAAGAGCAACGGGGACGTCCGTGGGAAGGGGACACTGAAGGGGCAGGCAGGGGACAAGTACCACAAGACCTGGGCCAACTACTTCGTCAAGTAATGTGCCCTGAGGCTGGGAGGCTCAATGACCACGGGTGGCTGGGGTGGGAGGGATGACCAGGGAGAAGGTTCAGGGGGAGGCAAGGAGAGGGTTCAGGCAGGCAGGCATGGCCCATTCCCATTCCCTGCCTCCCCATGCCCATTCCCTACCCCTCATTTCCCTTTTCTTGCTTCCCATCCTCATTCCCTCCCAACCCCCCCATTCCTTGCCCCCTATTTCCCTCTCCTTGCCCTCCATCCCCTGCCCCTCATTCCCCATCCCCCCCCATCTCCGTTCCCCATCCCCCCCCATCTCCGTTCCCCATCCCCCCCCATCTCCGTTCCCCATCCCCCCCCATCTCCGTTCCCCATCCCCCCCCATCTCCGTTCCCCATCCCCCCCCATCTCCGTTCCCCATCCCCCCCCATCTCCGTTCCCCATCCCCCCCCATCTCCGTTCCCCATCCCCCCCCATCTCCGTTCCCCATCCCCCCCCATCTCCGTTCCCCATCCCCCCCCCATCTCCGTTCCCCATCCCCCCCCATCTCCGTTCCCCATCCCCCCCCCATCTCCGTCCCCTATCCCCCCCCATCTCCGTCCCCCATCCCCCCCATCCCCATTTCCCTGCCTCTCCTTGCCCCCCATTTCCCTGCCCCCAGGTTCCTGGATGAATACTCCAAGCACAACGTGACCTTCTGGGCAGTGACAGCGCAGAACGAGCCCCTGGCAGCGGTTTTCACCCCCCCAGAGTTCCCCACCATCGTCTTCACCGCCGCGCATCAGCGAGACTTCATCGTCCGGGACCTCGGCCCCGCGCTGGCCAACAGCCCCCACCCCACCCAGCTCATCATCCTGGACGACCAGCGCATCCACCTCCCGCACTGGGCTGAAGCGGTGAGGAGCCCGTGACCCCGCTCACCACCTCCCTCCGCTCCGTGTCCCACCCAAGCTTTGGGGTTTAGCTGGAAAACCAAAGCCAGCGGCCGCTCCCAACCTTAGGCAGAGCTGGGTGTGCTGGAGAGAGGGAGCCAGAGCTGGATAATTGGGTAGCCAGAGCCTCTGCGTGATGCCTGGCTCAAGGAGGGGACAGGAGGTGGCATCTGCAGCCTGCGGTCCCACCAGCACCTTCTCCAGGCAGGATTCCAGCCCATGGGGCTGATCCCAGTGCAAGGCTGGAGAGCTGTTTGTGGGAATCACCTCCAATTAAAAGGGAAGAGAGATAAAACCTCTCCTTGAGCAAGGCTGGGGATGTAGGGGAGGGGGCAGAGCATCCATTCCCCCACACACACACCCCGAATCCACAGCACCCAGGAGTCGTGGGGAGGGGGCAGAGCATCCATTCCCCCCTGACTCACCCCAAATCAGCAGCACCCAGGACCATGCTGAGTCTTGGGGAGGGAGCAGAACATCCATCCCCCCTGACTCACCCTGAATCCACAGCACCCAGGACCAGGCAGAGTCCTGGGGAGAGGCAAAGTGAAGGGAGGATGGGGGGATGATGAGGAGCCCACAGAAGGGCACTGCTCCCCCCCACCCCTCCAACGTGCCCGTTGCTTTGTACCCAGTGGGGTGCTGGACCCCAGTCAGGATGCTGCTCAGGGTGCAGGTGGTGATGGGAGAGGGGGGCTCAGGAGCCTGCAGCACCCACAGAAGAGGGTGAGATGGGGACGCAGGTGGCCCTAGAAGACCCCATTGGCACGTGGGCTCCGTGTGTCCATCCCTACAGGTTTTGGGGCACTGGGGGGTGCGAGCTGTCTCCTCTGCTCCCCCCAAGGTCTTGGGTAATGCCACCGCCGCCCGCTATGTCGCTGGGGTGGGGGTTCACTGGTACCTGGATGGTATCGTCCCCCCCCGCTGCAGCCTGGAGGCCACCCACAAGCTCTTCCCCCACCACTTTCTCCTCTACACTGAGGCCTGCAGCGGCTTCCTCACCTTCCGCTTCTCCGTCTCCCTGGGCTGCTGGGAGCGAGGGGAGCACTACAGCCACAGCATCCTGACGGTATGGACCTTCCCCCCCCCCCCCACCCACCCAGCACTGCCCACCTGGAGCTGGGGTGGGGGGGATCCAGCTCAGCCCCTTCCCCACCTACCCAGGTCTTGAACCACTTTGTGGCTGGCTGGACCGACTGGAACCTGGCCCTGGACATGAAGGGGGGTCCCAACTGGGTGAAGAACTACGTGGACAGCCCCATCATCGTGGACAGCAGCAAGGATGTCTTCTACAAGCAGCCCATGTTCTACCACCTGGGGCACTTCAGGTGGGTCAGGGATGGGGTGTGGGGAGGGGGTTCAGATACTGTCCAAGACCTGGGGTGAGAGGTTTCCTGATCCTGTCCTGCTCCTCTGCCCACAGCAAGTTCATCCCTGAGGGGTCCTGGCGCGTGGGGCTGCGCAGCACCCGCCGATGCCTCAGCTGTCAGCTGGAGCACGTGGCTGTCCGGCGCCCTGATGGGGCCCTGGTCCTGGTGGTCCTTAACAGGTGAGTGGGGCAACCCCAGTGAGGGGGGTGAGGGGATGCTCAGCCCCCACCCTGGGGATGCTCAGCCCCTCTTGCCCCCCAGGTTCGGTTGGGATGTGCCCTTTGGTATCCAGGACCCCATCGTTGGTTTTATCGACACCGTGGCTCCAGCCAACTCCATCCAGACCTACCTGTGGCAGCAGCAGTGATGGGGCTGTGTGGCTGGGAGGGGGGTCTCTGGGGGGGCGGGGAGAGGGGGTCACTTCATCCCCTTGCCCCTTCCCCAGCATCCTCCCCCAGTGATACCCATAACCAGGGATAGGATGGACGCAGGGGTCCTGCCCTTACACAAGGGTCCGCATTTGCTCCCGGTGCTGAGCGCTCAGCACCTCTGCTGCTGCTGGCACTCCCCTGTGTCCCATATCCATGTGTCCCCCCCCCCGAAATCTCCCACCACCCCGTCTCCTGGACCACACTTCCACACGTGGCTCCCTTGAAACCTTCGCGTGTGTCTCGGGCGCCAAGTAAAGCCGTGACGCTCTCCCTCCGGTATGCGCCGGCTCCGTCAGTGTTTCCTCTACGCTCTCAGAAATCATTCAGGGGTTGGTTTTCTTTCCCTTTCCCCCTCAGAGAGGCAAAGCGGGGCCAGGGGTACTCCGGAGGGTTCCATCATCCCCAGGGCCTGCGTGTGGCTGCCGTGTTTATCGCTGCAGCCTCCGCCAGCCCTTGATTCGTTTCATATGCGCCCATGGTTTTTCCCCCAGCCCATCACCACCATCATCATCATCATCATCCTCACCACCACACACAGGATATTTTTAAATCCAAAACCTCCCCTTGGGCCAGGGCTGGTGCTGTAGGAGACCCCAAATAACTTCTATCCATGGGTCCCCATCCACCCAACCTCGAGGATGCAGGAGGTTGACTCCAGCTCTTCCAGACCTCACGCCACCGGCAGCCAGACAGACTCCCCTCTATTCTTTGGGGTGGACAAGGGGGGGTGCTGTTCCATCAAGCTGGCAGCCTGCAATTACCTGGCTGCCCTGTTTGCTCTCTTTAAATACCAGTTGTGGTATTTACTCGCTCGCTCCAGCCTTTGGGAACGTTACCAGGAGCTTTGAAGTCTTGGAATGAGAAAGCCAGAGAGCTCCTTGGCAAACACCCCCGGCGTGTGTGAGTGGTGGAGTTGCTGATGTTTGGGGAAAAAAAGGAGAGGAGGGGAAAAAAAACCCAAAAAAAGCAAAAAATCAGGAAAAAAAAGAGGTTTAACAGCTGTATTCTCTGAGCATGGGGAGGAGGCAGCTCTGGGATCCAGCTCCATCCTGTGTGTTTATCGGTGGTCCTGGGTAGCTCTGGGCTTCCCAAGGTGTGTGGAGCTCTGCTGTGCAGGAAGGCAGCCCCTCACACCCCCTAGAATCCCCCCCCCCCCCCCCAACACCCCCAGATGTTCAGCAGGGCCTGGGGACATGTCAGCACAGCCCCTCTGGGTGGGCTCTGTCCTCCCTGAACATCTGGAAACACAGCTGGAGCATGGGGCTGGTGCCTTTGGTCCAGCCCAGGGATACTGTGGCCCCTGGGGTGGGTGTGAGGGGCTGGGGGGAAGGGGGGGTGTCACACCCAACACCTGCAGCCTGGGCTGGGGAAGGTTGAGGGGGGGGTCTTGCTCTGGTGGGGGGCTGCTCCATCATTGTAATACCTGGGCAGACGCTGCCTGTCCTGGGGCTCTGCCCCCCACACCCCCCCATTCCCCTCTGCCCCGTTTCTCCTGATGGGCAGGTACCTGCAATTTAAGGCTTCCCAAATTAGACGGTGTGGAGTCCAGACTTGTTTTGCAGACAATAAACTGCCACAGCCTGCTCCACCCAGCCTGTCTGAGGGCGTGCGGCTCTGGCGTGGGGGCCCCATGGCAAGCGGGACCCCCGACAGACAGCATCCCCCCCCGACAGACAGACAGCATCCCCCCCAGCCCAGCTGCACCCATGGTGGGGGATGCCCATGCCAGGGATGAAGCTGGTGCAGCCAGGAGCAGGGTGCAGGTCCCTGTGGCACAGCTGGGGCGCTGGCGGCTGGGACTCGAGGCTGAGAAGGGATGTGTGGGCACAGCCCAGCATGAAGGTGCTCTGGGTGGGACACAGGCAGCTTCTGGGGGGGAGTCTTTGGAAGGGGAGCAGCGGGGCTGGGCAGGGTGGCTGCAGCAGGGGGTCCTGTGTGGGCATCCCACCCCCCCCCCTGCTTCCCTCCAGCTGTTGGGATGGGTTTTGGGAAAGCTCTGTGAACGCTGTGGTGAGTGTTGAAAGTTCTCAGGGAGTTGCAAAATCCTCCCTGGGGCTCCTCTTCCAAACCCTCTGGAGTCCCAGGAGCTGCTCCTCTCCCAGACTCACCTATCCTGCTCCACCAGACGCCTGTCACCTCCCACCACGCAGGACCTTGGGCAAGCAGGTCCTGCCATCCCGCTCCCAGCCGAGACCTGCGAGAGGGATTTCTGGTGGCAGGTGAGTCCCTGGGTCTGGAGCAGCTTCTGGGGGTGGTCCTGGAGAGTAAAACCCCACCGAGGCCGTGCCAGTGATGCTGACAGCATCGTCCCCAGGCTGGGAGTGGGAGGTGGTGGGTGTGGGACAGCCGGCCTAGTCCCCATCCCACACGGTGCCAGGGAACAGCGAGCTGACTCTGTCCCACCATCACCTCCCCCTGCCCGGGGCATCCACATCCCAAGGGGCAGTGGCAGCTCCTCCTGCGCCCTCCTGGAGTGGGTCCTTGCCTGGCTTTGGGGGAAGGACAGGGCAGGGTGGGAGAGTAGAGAACCAGGAGACCCCTCTGTGCCAGGGGGCTTGAGCCCCAACCTGCTCCAGCTGCAGTGTCGGTGGGGTTTGGAGCTCTTGGCTCTTGACTGTGGTACAAGAGGCACCGGTGGCATGTGGAGCGGCACGGCACAGCATGGCATGGCATGGCATGTCCCAGCACAGCCATCGGATGAGCAAGGAGGGAGGGAGAAGGCGTGGGAGGTGATGGGAGTGAACCAAGCTGCTGGGTATGGCCAGTGTGGGTGGCTGGGTATGCCAGGCTGGGGGGTGTGGGGTGGCAGCCACCTGGGGGGTGCCCTCCTCCCATAGCTGGGACGTGGCCAGAGCCATCTGTGGGTACTGGGATATAAGGGAAGGTGAGCACTGGGCTGTGGGGAGTGGGGAGGGGGATGGGGGCTCAGCCCTGGCATGGGGAGGGTGGTCCCCACAAATCCTGGATGTGGGGATACAGGGGGTCCCCTGGGTCTCTGTCCTCGTGTGGTGCTGGGACAGGGCATGAGGAGCGGGTCTCTGATACCCACTGCCTTGCCCCTGAGCCCAGTTCTTGCCCTCAGCCCCTGTTCTTACCCCCCCAGTATCCCCCCCACCCCGAGCCAAGCTGCAGGAAAGGTGCCATGGGGCCGGGCTGTGCTGGCATCCTGGGCTGGTTCCTGCTGGTGCAGGCAGCATCACAGGCAGCAGGTAAGCAGCAAACCCACACCCCCCCCCCCCCAAAAAAGGGGGGTTTGGTGGTCGGCACTTCAAGGTGGCGACACCACAGGGGGGTGGGTCAGCATCTGTGGTGGGTGAAAGGGGTGAGCTGGGTCCTGCCCTTGGCTCCTGCCCTTGGCTCCTGCACACATTCTCCTCCTGCTGCAGGTGGCCGTCCCTGTGATGCCAAGGATTTCGGGCACGGGTCGCTGGTGTGCGCCTGCAGCGCCACGTACTGCGACACGCTGGACCCGCTGGTCCTGCCAGCCCCTGGAACCTACGTCAAGTATGAGAGCAGCAAGGCTGGCAAGCGGCTGGAGCGCAGCCAGGGGAGCTTCCAGCACAACGCTGAGAGCCCAGGTACCCACCGTGCCAGGACACCTGCCTCACACTGGGAAAGGCAGCCTGTCCCTGCGCAGCGTGTGTGATGCTTGTCTGTGTGTCTGTCCCCCCCTCCCTGCAGATTTCCATCTCACCCTGGACACGGCACAGCGGTACCAGAAGGTGAAGGGCTTTGGTGGCTCTGTCACTGACTCAGCTGCCATCAACATCCAGTCCCTCTCCAAGGATGCCCAGAACCACCTGCTCCGCTCCTACTTCTCCGAGGAAGGTGAGCTCAGGGCAGGGCGATGCTGCAGGGTGCAGGGACCCGTCCGTCCAGCCACTCCAGGTTTGGGTGCTGGGGCTTGTGCCGAGGGGCTGGTAGGCTGCTGGAAGGTCGGGTGGGGGGGGCTGCAGGAGATACCTGTCACCACACACCCACCCTGTCCCCAGGCATTGAGTACAACCTGGTGCGCGTCCCCATGGCCAGCACCGACTTCTCCGTCCGCTTGTACACCTACGCCGACGCCGAGGGTGACTTTGAGCTGAAGCACTTCAACCTGACTGAGGAAGACACCCGGATGAAGGTCAGCCTGAGGCAGCGGGATTGCAGGGTGGGATGCGACGGGATGGAGAAAGGAAGCACCTTCCTGCTGGAGGGGAGGGAGAGGCCTTGTCTCTGGGTACTGAGTGGATCCAGGAAGCTTCTCCCATTCTTCTTCCCCCATCCCACCGCTCCTTCTTCCCCTATCCCACCTCTTCTTCTTCCCTCATCCCTCCTCTCCCCAGATCCCCATCCTCCAGGCAGCCCAGGCAGTAGCCAAGCGCCCGCTCTCGCTGTACGCCAGCCCCTGGACCTCCCCAGTCTGGATGAAGACAAACGGTGCGATGACAGGGAGGGGGACACTCAAGGGCAGCCCTGGGGACAAGTACCACCAGGCCTGGGCCAACTACTTCATCCGGTGAGGGGCTGTGAGCACCGAGGGCGCTGGGGATGCCGGGTGCTGGGGATGCCTGGAATGTGGGCGGTCAGGATGCTGGTGACTGGGATGCCAGTCCTGGGGTGCTGGTGAGGTGGGCCCTGGGGATGCCAGGCCCTGGGGATGCCAAGCACTGGGGATGCCAAGCACTGGGGATGTGGGTGCTGAGGCTGCGGGTGCTGGAGATGCAGGTTCTTGGGATGCCTAGTGCTGGAAATGCTGCCACTGGGGATGCAGCAAGCACCCCGCTCACCCTCTGCCCTGTGCCAGGTTCTTGGATGAATATGCCAAGCACAACCTGACCTTCTGGGCAGTGACAGCAGGGAATGAGCCCACGGCTGGCGAGATTGTCTTCTACCCCTTCCAGTGCCTGGGCTTCTCCCCCGAGCATCAGCGGGACTTCATTGCGCAGGACCTGGGCCCCGCGCTGGCCAACAGCTCCCACCGCCACGTCCAGCTCATCATCCTGGATGACCAGAGGGTGATGCTGCCATACTGGGCCCAGGTGGTGAGTCCCCACGGCAGCATTCCCAGCCCCACGGTGGCTCTTCCAACCCTGGGCTTCAGTGCAGGCCCTGACTCCCACCTTCCTGCCAGGTTCTCAAAGACCCCGTGGCCGCCAGCTACATCAGCGGCATCGGCGTCCACTGGTACCTGGACTTCATGGCGCCCATCGACCTCACGCTCTCCATCACCCATCACCTCTTCCCCAACTACTTCCTCCTCTCCACAGAAGCCTCCACTGGCTCCTATTTCTGGGAGCCCAGGGTGGTACTGGGCGGTTGGGACCGTGGGAGCAAGTACAGCCACAGCATCCTGTCGGTACGGCTGGGTTTGGGGGCCACTGGTGCACCCCCCACACCCTGGTATTGGCCCACAGCACTGTCACCTGTCTCATAGAACCTCAACAACTATGTGACGGGCTGGACCGACTGGAACTTGGCCCTGGACATGGAGGGGGGTCCCAACTGGAGCAAGAACTACGTGGACAGCCCCGTCATTGTGGACAGCAGCAAGGATGTCTTCTACAAACAGCCCATGTTCTACCACCTGGGGCACTTCAGGTGGTGGGGTGGTGGGGGGCTCAGGTGCCACTGTTGGTCCAAGACCCAGGGCAGGGGTGGATACTCACGATCCTGTCCTGCTCCTCTGCCCACAGCAAGTTCATCCCTGAGGGCTCGCAGCGTGTGGGGCTGGCTGTCACCAAGAAGTGCCGCTGGTGTGACCTGGAGCACTCAGCTTTCCTGCGCCCCGACGGCGCTGTCGTCTTGGTGGTCCTGAACCGGTGAGCAGCTCGAACCCGCCCCTTGCCCCAGCTCAAAGCCTGGCTCCCCCTTCCTCAACCCACAGCCTCTCTCCTCCATCCTCCTCCAGAGGAGGATGAGGAGATGATGAAGGGGCTGGAGCATCTCTCCTGGGAGGAAAGGCTGAGAGAGCTGGGGCTGTACATCCTGGAGAGAAGAGACTGAGAGGGGATCTGATCAATGGGGATCAATATCTGAAGGGTGGGACACAGGGGGACATGGGCAGCCTCTGCTCAGTGTCTGTGGGGACAGGACAAGGGGTGATGGGCTCAAGTTGGAGCACAGGGAGTTCCCCCCCAATCTGGGGAAGAACTTCTTCCCAGTGAGGGTGAGGGAGCCCTGGGACAGGCTGCCCAGGGGGTGTGGAGTCTCCTTCTCTGGAGAGATTCCAGCCCCACCTGTGTGCCCTGTCCTAGGGACCCTGCTTTGGCAGGGGGTTGGACCCCAGGAGCTCTGGAGGTCCCTTCCAACCCCTGTGATTCTGTCCCCACAGCTCCCCTGTGGATGTGTCCTTTGGGATCTCAGACCCCCAGGTTGGTTTCATCAAGGCCATGGCTCCCAGCGACTCCATCCAGACCTTCCTGTGGAAGCAGCCAGCTTAGCGCAGGGGGAGGTACCAGCAGCAGGAGCACGGTGCTGGGTGGGGGGCTGGGGGACAGGTCTACAGCACAGCCCCCTCCCCCTCACTCCTGGGGGACCTGTTTGAGCTGTAGGGCCATGACATCTACTCTTTTTTAGATGTTTTTCATAAAAATAAAGAGGTTTTCTACAACCTGGCCTGGGTGCCCAGTGCCAGAGGTGTATGGGTTGAGCCCCCACGGGCTCCTTCCCACCTCCCCCAGGTTTCCTTGGGAACCCAGGGACTGGGTGGGCATCACAGGGATGCGTCACCCCAAGGGGTGGCATCCCCCTCACGGCAGCATCCTTCCCCCTTCCCCATCCCAACCTGGCTGGGCCCTGGAGCTGGCAGCAGCCTGGACCCACAGGCAGGATTCAGCACAAGGCCTGACGTCAGCAGCTCTGGCTTCTGGGCCCGGCTGAGGCAGGCAGCCACGCGCTGTGGTTTGTCCTGCTGGAGCAGCCATCGGCCTCCCCAGCTAATGGGAACTGGGAATGCTGGGCACATACTTCCCCAGTGACGTTATGGGGGAACGGGCACGGGGAGGGGAGAGGATGGGGGATGATGGGGGGGGGGGGGCTGCACTGAGTCATCCCCCTCCCAGTGGGGCCTCTCGAACTGGGGCAGCATGGGGAGAGGCTGTGCAGCTGTGCCTAGCACCGCAGCTCCAGTCCCCATGCAAGCCCCCCGTGGGTTATATCACACATACAGGGATGGGGGGGTCACTACCACTCCCCCCACCCCACCCCCCACTCCTCCCAAAGAGCACCCACAGCAGCGCTGCCAGGATGCTGGTGGAACAGCGAGGGCTGTGTGCCGCGCGGCAGCCGGCACAGCACGCACGCCGGCCTGGCTCAGCGCCCCTTTTCCACTCCAGCAGTGGCCAGGGGAAACCACGGCTGCACAGACAGCCCTGGGGATGGGGGGGGAGGGGGTCATGGGGGGTGAACTCCCAGATGGGGATGTCCCAAAGGGCCACCGCCGTGCTGCTGGGGGCATGTTGGCTGCTGGATGCGGCTCATCGATGCTGTGCTCACCACTTTGAGGTGGTGGTGGTGGGGGGGTATTTTTGGCAGTGCCAGCTGCAAGGAACTCCCTGGTCCTGGCAGGCACAGAGTGAGGAATGTAGCAGAGGATGGGAGCAAGGGAGGGAGCCCAGCTCCAGTGGGGAGCTGAGCTCTGGGACCCTCTATCCCACAGGACCATCCCAGGACCATCCCCAATCCCATGGCACAAGAGAAGCAGCAGTTTAGGGAAGGTTGGGGGGGAGAAGTGGGGAGACAGGAGGCTGCTTGTGCCAGTGGCCACGGTGGGATGCAGCTGAGCTGCCATCGGGTGCTTCAGGGAATGTAAAAACCCCCTTCACCCCATGCACAGGGAGCCCCAAGGCTGAGGGGAAGATGGGAAGGGGGTGGGGAGGGGGATGTGGTGCTGGGGCTAATGCTCCAGCCTGCACAACTGGGAAAACTGGGAAGGGTCCTGAGCTTGGTGGGATGACAAGAGGAAGGTTTATTGTGTGGCACGTACGCCGCCGGCGCAGAGGGCTGCGCTACCCGCCACGGAGCACAGGGAGCGATGCTGCCACGTTCCCAGAGTAAAAACAGTCCCAAGGACCAGAGGAGTAACAGCCACACAGCCCTTCATCTTCACTCCTCCTCCTCCTCTTCCTCCTCCTCCAAGGCCATGGGCTGGCGGCCGGCCGGCCCCGTGCCGCCGCGCTGGATGGAGACGATGCCGCTGAGGAAGGCGTAGCCCAGCATGGCCACCAGCCCCACCAGCACCGACAGCACCTGGTTGCGCCGTTTGTGGGGGTCATCCTCTGCCTCGCCACCTTCAGCGCCCACCACCCGTGGGGCGCTGGCTGGGGGCTCACCTGAGGAGGTGGGGAGAGAAGGGATGGGGGTCGCCAGGGTGCGGATAGGAGACGGGGCACGGTGGGGAGCTGCCTCTCACCTCCATCCCAGGGGAAGTAGAGGCTGAGGATGGAGGTGCAGTAGTTGCACAGGTTCTGCAGGGACTTGAGGTGCTGCTGCAGTTTCCCATTGGGCAGCTTGGCCTTCAGGAGCGGCGCCAGGCGGCTGAAGACGAAGGCGTCGAGGGAGGCGGGCCTGGGGGCACAGAGACCCACCCTTGGGTCACTGTCCCTTGAGCATCCTCACCCAAAACCATCCCCCCTACTGCAGATCCATTCCCCCTCCAACCAAGGGCCAGGCAAGCAGCACCTCCCCAGGAAGGCTCAAGGGGAGGATTTGGGGTGGCAGGGGACCACAGCTGAGTTTGGGGTGTCCCCCCCACAAACCACCTACGAGTCTCCAAAGAAAAACTTCTGGGAGCCAAGGCGCTGGGACAGGAGTGTCAGGCATTCCCGAGCATCCCGGTAGAGCTGGAGGAAGAGGAGGAGGAGGAGGAGGAGGACAGAGGGTTGGGTACCCACCCTGGAGGAGGACAGAGGGTTGGGTACCCACCCTGGAGGAGGACAGAGGGTTGGGTACCCACCCTGGAGGAGGACAGAGGGTTGGGTACCCACCCTGGAGGAGGACAGAGGGTTGGGTACCCACCCTGTCCCCCCACATTGGTGCTAAGGGGGAGGCACACTCAAGGTGGGGGTCAATCCCAAACTCTGGGCACCCATCGAGGATACACTGCACCCAGGTGGGATCTTCTCACCTCCTTCTCCAGCTTCTCCTCATCCTCCATGTACCCATCACCCCAGAGGAGCTGGAGCCGCTCCAGGTGCCGCTTGTGCATGCAGTTGGGCAGGAAGAAGTTGAGGGGGAAAGGGACGGTCTCTGCGTACCACTTCCGCGTGTGCTCCACGTAGTTCTTCCCATCCACCCAGAACGTGTGGATCTGCAGCACAAGGGAGTCCAGCACCCAAGCTGCAGCCTTCAGATGGGGCCACAGAGCCCAGGGGCAACACCGGCGGCTCCACAGGGAGCCCAACTTTGGGTGCACAACCCCCAGGACCCACATCCCTGCTAACGGACCCCATCCTTGGCCAAACAACCCCCAGGACCCACATCCCTGCTAATGATGCTCCAGACCCTCTCCCCCCCCGGGGGGATTTACAACCTTGGTTCTCCTGAGCCCCCAGCGCAGCTCTGAGGAGCAGGTCAGCCACCCACACAGCCAGCCATCCCTCCCATCCATCTATCCACTCATCCTCCCATCTGTCCCTCCCTCCCTCCCAGCCAGCCAGCCACCCACCCATCCCCATCCATCCCTCCCCCATCCATCCCTCCATCCCTTCCCCTCAGCCCCCCATCCATCCATCCCTACTTCCCATCCATCCCTCCCATCCAGCCAGCCACCCACCCATCCCCCCATCCAATCCTCCCATCCCTCCCTCCCTCCTCCTCCCAGCCCTCCTCCCTCCTCCCATCCCTCCCATTCCTCCCATCCCTCCCTCCTCCATCCCTCCTCCCATCCCCTCCCTCCCCCCCCCTCCTCCCTCCCTCCTCCCATCCCTCCCTCCCCCCCCCATCCCTCCCTACCTCCCTCCTCCCATCTCTCCCACCTCCCTCCTCCATCCCTCCCATCCTTCCCTCCCATCCTTCCCTCCCATCCCTCCCTCCCCTCCTCCTCCCGTCCCTCCTCCCCTCCTCCTCCGTCCCTCCCTCCCCTCCTCCTCCCGTCCCTCCCTCCCTCCCCTCCTCCTCCCGTCCCTCCCTCCCTCCCCTCCTCCTCCCGTCCCTCCCTCCCTCCCTCCTCCTCCCGTCCCTCCCTCCCTCCTCCTCCCATCCCTCCCTCCTCCCCCCATCCCTCCCATCCCTCCCTCTCCCCATCCCTCCATCCCTCCCATCCCTCCATCCCTCCCATCCCTCCCTCCCCCCATCCCTTCCCATCCTTCCCTCCCCCCATCCCTCCCATCCTTCCCTCCCCCCATCCCTCCCTCCCCCCATCCCTCCCATCCTTCCCTCCCCCCATCCCTCCCTCCCTCCCCTCCCCCCATCCCTCCTCCCCCCCCTCCTCCTCCCATCCCTCCCTCCCCCCCCCTCCTCCTCCCATCCCTCCCTCCCCCCCCTCCTCCTCCCATCCCTCCCTCCCCCCCCTCCTCCTCCCATCCCTCCTCCCCCCCCTCCTCCTCCCATCCCTCCCTCCCCCCCCTCCTCCTCCCATCCCTCCCTCCCCCCCTCCTCCCATCCCTCCCTCCCCTCCTCCTCCCATCCCTCCCTCCATCCCCTCCTCCTCCCATCCCTCCCTCCATCCCCTCCTCCTCCCATCCCTCCCTCCATCCCTCCCCTCCTCCTCCTCCCATCCCTCCCCTCACCCACCCCCCCACCCCACCCTCAGACATCCCCAGAGGTCCCACGGAGACCCACCAGCACAGGCAGCAGCTTCTCCTCCAGCAGGGACACGAAGGCCAGCGTGTCAGCTCCTTGGGTGGCCGACAGGTCGTAGTCAGCGTTGTAACTTCTGCAGAGCCAAGGCAACCCCCCCTGAGCCAGCGTGGAAACAGCACCAATCCTGCCCTGGGAGGAACAGCACGGAAGGGCAAGCTCCCTCCTTCCCAGGGAGGGGGGCTGGTACCCCCCCAGCCCCTCGCTGCTGCTCCATCCCCCTCCCCACTTACCTGTTTCCTGAGGTGGGTGATGATCTGTTGTGTTTTGGAGATGGTGCCCTCATCCTGTGTCCTCAGCGCAGGCAGGTGCCCTGAGGGCAGGGGACAGAGGGGGGGTGGCTGTGGGCAGCAGTGCCCAGGGTGCCACCCCACTGTGTGTGTGTGTGGGGGGCTGCACCAGTGTTTAGGGTCATCCCGTTGCCCCCCATGCTCAGGGGAGAGGGCATGAGGCAGAGGTGTGTGGGGCAGGGGGGAAGGTGACCCAAGGGTGTAGGGGTGAAGATGGGACACAGGGAGTGTGCTGGGGGTCAGTGGGGTGAGCGGTGGGGCAGGGGGGTGCAGCGGGGCAGGGGCGTGGGATGGGGTGGGGAGGGAAGGGTGCAGGGGGGAGCACAAAGGGGCAGGGGATGTGCAGTGGGGATGTCTAATGGGGGGGGGCAATGGTGCAAGGAGGGGGGGGGCAATAAGCCAAGGGGGATGCAATGGGGAGGGGCAGTGGAGCGGAGGAGGGGCAGTGGGGGGGGCGATGGGGCAGAGGGTACAATGGGTGAAGGGTGCAGTGGGGCTGCAGTGGGGTGGGGGGCTGCAGTGGGGTGGGGAAGCAGTGGGGCAGGGATGGGCAGTGCAGGGCTGAAATGGACGGTGGGGCAGGGGATGCAATGGGTCGGGGGGAGTACGATGGGGCAAGGGGCAGGGGAGCAGTAAGGGAGGGCAGTGGGGCAATGTGGGGGTGCAATGGGTGGGGGGCAGTGAGGGGGGCAATAGGACAGGGGGGTCCCAGTGGGATGGGAAGCGATGGGGCTGCAGTAAGGGGCTGTAGAGGGGGGGCTACAGTGGGGCAGGGGGCAGTGGGTCAGGGGCAGTGGGGGGGCTGCAGTGGGGCAGGGGCCATGGTGGGGGGTGCAGCAGGGCGGGGGGCCGTGGTGGGGCAGGGGTGCAGTGGGGGGGCTGCAGTGGGTCAGGGGGCAGTGGGGGGCTGCAGTGGGATGGGGGGCAGTGAGGGGTGCAGTGGGGGGGCACTGGGTCAGGGGCACTGGGTCAGGGCCGCGGTGGGGGGGCTGCAGTGGGTCAGGGGGCAGTGGGGGGTGCAGTGGAGGGTGCAATGGGGCGGGGGGCACTGGGTCAGGGGGGCCGCGGTGGGGCAGGGGTGCAGTGAGGGCTGCAGTGGGGTGGGGGGCAATAGAGGGCTGCAGTGGGGGCTGCGGTGGGGCAGGGGGGCTGCGGTGGGGCAGGGGTGCAGTGGGGAGCTGCAGTGGGTGGGGGGCATG